>CAUZXS010001375.1:0-35000 GCA_963585895.1 Sepioteuthis lessoniana | reverse complement strand
ATTGATTGCTGTCCTCGCAACATTTTTCCACCAAGTAAAAGTCCTGATGAAGGTTTACTAAAACCGATACGTAGAACGTTGACTTTCCATTATAATAAATTCATCACTTTTGGATTATTTTGTTTTTTAATTTTCTTCATACTGTCGGATTTATTTCCATTATTTGCTTCCAGTCTGAGGTTTTGAAACCGGTCCATTGGTATTGCTAGGAAAACTGCAATTGTCTCAGAGTTTTTGATTTTTTCAAAATTAACACACACTATCAAAATCAATATTTAAAACAGATTTTCCCATGACAGGTGGCCAACCAAGGCTACTGAGATCAGCATATTTTACCCAAAGATGGACGAAAAGAAATTGATTCATGCCTTAAATCTGATTATAACTGCCGAAGATCATTGCTTCTTCAAGTCCAGAAAAATATTCAAAATTTTTTTTGGACTTTCGCGTTTGAAATTTTATCCAATAAAAGTGCTGAAAATCCTTATTTGAAATTTTTTTAAAATTTTATTTTTACTCCAACTTTCTCATTTGAAATCTGTTATTCACTTCATTATTTTCGTGATAATAATGAAAATAATCCATATAAATGTTTCCGTTATTTGCACTTGTGGTTTTCATATTATTAATAATAGAATTATTATTATTAATTAACAAGAACATCACTCACATTATTACTATTATAATATTTGCGATTAAATTCTCTTTTTTGATGTTAATTTTCTTTCCTTTTTTCTTTTTTTTTTCTTTCTTTAACCCTTTTGTTCATCTCCACATCTCTCTGTAAAATCCTCTAAAAGACAATTTTTATCCAAAACAATATGATCTAATGAGAGAGTATATCTGTTTCTTTGTACATTTCATTGATTCTAACGCTTTTTTTTTTTTTTTAGTTTTTTTTTTGTTATGTTTTGTTTTATTTTGTTTTTATTGTGTAATCATTTGCATTCGGTGTTTTGTTAACTCCCTACCCCGTCACACAATACAAACTGAATCCCACCCACACACCATTCCGAAGTCTTTTACATCATCCTATCTTATATCTCTTTGTTATTTTATTATATTTCGCGGGTATCCCCACTCCCACTGACCCACCACCCACTAAATTTATAAAGATTTATATTTTTAAAAGAATTATTATCAAACAATAGATATCAAAGATATGTTTATTAAAGAAGGGCAGAAGTAATGAATTTTTATCTTTCAGAAGAAAACTTTGGCAATTTTCTCTTATAACTCAGGAGAAATTTCACGTAATTGCAAAATAATATAAAATTGAAAAAAAAAAAAAAATTAAAAAAAAAAACATTTCTGAGTAAACAAATTGATTTTTTTTTCTTTCTTGATTTCTTTAATGTAACAATATGAAAAGCTTCTTCCAATTCAACAATATTTTTAGTCCATCAGGGTGTTTATCTCCAGTTTGAATAAAACAGAAGGCAAAAAAAAAAATTATAATGTTAATAATAATATTGATGATAATAACAATGAACAAAACAATGTTTAACTGGTACATTGCAGCAGAGCCTAAAGCTGTCGAGATTGGCATCGAAAAAGTTATGGTGTACATTTCCATTGTTCTGGATGAGGAGAGTTCGAGATGCTTGGCATTAATTCTTCTTGTAAAAATGGACTCAAAGAGACAAGTTCAAATCCTAGACATTGCCCAGTCGGCTGGGGCTGTAGAATACACAGACTGCTTCTCTGCAGAGGGGTAAGACCCCCCCCCTATGAGAATCCTGGATATGACACTCTGATGGTGAGGTTTCAGTAATACTGGAGCTTTGGGGAATGCGGAGTACCCCTTCATTGCCATCGCTCCCAGGTCCACTCTGGCCCGGCGTGGTAGCACCTGATAAGAGCCATATCAATGGGTTTAATAGAACTAACGACATACTTATGCTAAACTGAATTGTTTGCCTAAACTGAGTAGCTTGAAATAGAAATGTTTTTGACAATTAAACCGTACTTACATTTAAACTGCGTGCTTACGCTAAACTGAATTATTTGAAATAGAACTGTTTTTTGACATTGAAACTGTACTTACACAAAACTGATTTGTTTAATATAGAATTGTTTTGACATTTTACTGTGTAAACAAAATCTGTACTTACGCTAAACTGAGTTAACTGAATTAGAACTGTTTGACTAAACTGAATAGCTTGAAATAGAAATGTTTTTGACAATCAAACTGTGTACTCATACTAAACTGAATTATTTGAAATAGAGCTGATTATTTAGATAAAAATGGATTTGCTTTAAATAGCCTACAAAGGTTGATATGCCATAAAATCCAAACAACCCAAAACCAAACCCTAGACAAAGATGTAAACATTTCTCTTTCATAAAAAGGCATGATCCTCTCGCTTTTTCTATCAGCAATCTCCGACTGGCGTAATGTCAGGTGGGTTTCGACTCCAGCTTGAAGTATCTCTCGTGTTTAGTCACACTGAAGAGTTGTGATACAATAAAACCATCAGTCTGTGGATGGCAATATATATATATTCTCTCTCCAGTGGGTTGAGCACTCGATTGCGGAATGTCCAGCTGCCGATAGCGTATATGTAAAAATATACACGTAAAAAATTCCTTCGTTTACGTTGATGTTAAGAATGACCATAGCTCTTGGGTAAGATATTCATCTGAAGGAAAGTCAGCTGGGTTTCGATCCCCGTTTGAAGTGTCTCACGTGTTTAGCAACACTGAAGAGTTGTGATGCAAAGAAACAGTATGTCTTTGGATGACTATATATATATATATATATATATATATATATATATATATATATATATATATATGAGTTATTCAGTAAATAAGGTGAATTTTGCCGAAGGATTTGGCAATAGGAAGCATTGTTTACAGTTGGACCTTTTTTCAAGGAAACCAATTGTGATAGGTCCTTTCATATCCTAGGAGACTGTCAGCATGACCTTCTTTACTGACAGTTATACACTGGAGAGTCAGTGTGTTACCACTTTATGGATTTTCTTCTAGACTCAGGTTTGTAATAGCATTTTTTTTTCAGAATTTTTTTCCATAAATGCATTCTTTGGAATTGGTTTATAAGAAAAATTATTTTAATCTTGCAAAAATGTTTATTTTGAGGTTATTCAAACTGGCAAATTAGAGTGCTCCAGGCTTGAACAGAGTTCTGTCATCAAATTTTTGCTGGTTGAGAAATGCAAACGATGTTTAATATACAGAAGAATGTGTGGATGTATACGGAAAAGCATGTTTTAGTTTAAAAAAATGTTTACAGATGGACTAAACACGGGTTTCCCTCAACAGGCCTAATTTAAAAAGATAGCCCATGGGGTGGAAATACACTGAATTTTTGGAAAAGAAAATGTTTCAGACATGTTTCTTGGACATGAAAGGATTCATCGGTATTGATTTCTGAAAAACAATGAACAGTGCTATGGCCAACTCCTTGGCTTAAATTCACCTTATTTATTGAATGACTCTTGAATACAATACAAAAATTGATGATAATAATCTGATATATAATTTTCTTTCTTTGTTTACGCGCATATAAAATTTTCACCAGTTCAGTAAAAGTGTTTTTATATCTCATCTCATGACCTTCTGCTTGATAAATTCAACTTAAAACAAGAAAAAAAACAAAAAACAAAAAAAAAAAAACATTCGCTTGATTAATTAAAAAAAAGATAAGAATCGTTCACAAAATGCAGACTAATACAACTATAATAATACTGCGTTATTGTACGCACACGTACGTGTGTGTGTGTGTGTGTGTATGTGTGTTTAAGAAGTATTATATTATCTATAAGTAAAGTGAAGTTGTCTCCCTTTAGTCGAGGGTGACCCAAAGGCTCCCTTTTCAATAGCTACTACACCGAGGTGTAGGGGAGGGCGCTACTCCTTTCCCTGGATTGCTCAACTTTACCCTTGATACGGATCTTATATTGCTGAGTGTTAAGCAAGGAGGTATCAAGTACTATTTTTAAAGTCTTCGGTATGTCGCGACCAAAGATTGAAACCAGGGCTTCCGGACCATTGGCAAACAATCTACCCACTAGGCCAATAATATTATCTATAGAAGTAAGTAAAGTTGGCGACCATAGTCGAGGGTGACCAGAAGGCTCCCTTTTCAATAGCTACTACACCAAGGTGTAGGGGAGGGCGCTACTACTTCCCTGGATTGCTCTACTTTACCCTTGATCCGTACCTAATAATGCTGAGTGTTAAGCAAGGAGGCATCAAGTATCATTTTTTTTGATTCTTTGGTATGACTCGACCTGGGATTGAACCCAGGTCTCCCGGGCCATTGGCAAACACTCTCACCGCTAGGCCAATGTCCGGTTAAGTAAAGTTGGCGACCATAGTCGAGGGCGACCAGAAGGCTTCCTTTTCAATAGCTACTACACCGAAGTGTAGTGGAGGGCCCTACTCCTTTCCCTGGATTGCTCCACTTTACCCTTGATACGTACCTTATAATGCTGAGTGTTAAGCAAGGAGGTATCAAGTACCATTTTAAAAGTCTTCAGTATGTCGTGAACAAGGATTAAACCCAGGTCCCCCAGACCATTGACGAACACTCTACCCAATAGACTAATATTATAGGGTCTATATGATATAGATAATATATAATATCTATGTAATGTTTATTTAGTATTCAGATACTTCTAAATCATGTCAAGAAAGTAACTGTACCCGGTGGTGAGGCTCCACTTCTGGTTCTCTCGGGAGTATGGAGTCATCTCTTCATCGTCATTACTCCAAGGTCCACTTTGATCTGGGGTGATACTACGAGCGAGGCTTCCCTAACTGATTTGGGGCAATGCTTCCTTTTGGTATTTCTAAAATCCTGATCTACCGCAGTTCACGTGAAGAAAGCTTAAAAGGCCGTTAACAAGGGTCTCTAAACAAGCCCCTAACAGAATATTACCATGCCCCACCCAAATATTACCGTGCTACAAATGGGGTATGCGCCTCATTTAGGGAAAGACAGATTTATGGCTCATATAAGCCTGTTTAAGACAATGTTTAAAATGATTTTGAACCATATTAATTCATCAATACTTAAAACATTGATATTCCAGCCTACAGAGTCGAGTATTCGCCAGTGGTCAGAGAGACCGCAGTTCAATTCTAGGTCGAATCATACCAAAAAATTAAAAAATGGTACTTGATGCCACCTTGCTTAACACTCAGCATTATAAGGCAAGGATCAAGGGTAAAGTGGAGCAATCCAGGGAAAGGAGTAGCGCTCTCCCCTACACTTTGGTGTTGTAGCTATTGAAAAGCGAGCCTTCGGGTCACCCTCGACTAAGGTCGACAACTATGTTACGTTAACCTGTTTAAAATGATAATAAATAAAATATATTTCCTTACAAATTATTTGTAATAGACTGGAATACTTTAAAGAATAATTCTGTACAAATTCTGTTAGTTATGATTATGCCAAGCCATGTAAAGGTTAGTAAATATTTAATATTAGGAATAGTTAATTAATATCTAATTATTTGTAAATTGATATTATTAATTAGGATGTTAATTATAACCTTATTACAATAAAAACAGTTACTTGAAACTATAATTCATTATCATATTAACCAACCCCTCCGCTCGGGCAGGATATGACACAAGGTCAATTTTTTAAGCGGAGTTTAACCGGTTTGAATTCAGGGTTTTCCTTCTCCTAGACGAGTTGCCTCAGCAAGGCTGAAGAACCTCGTCTGCCCTACTATTTATCCATAGCTAGAGGGAGAATAATTGGATTCATACCTTTCCCCAATAGTATTAGTGCTATGTGAAATGCAATCAGTCTCGTCCAGGATTTGAACTCGTGTCGCCGTGTTCATTTCCTACGACGATAACCATTACACCACGGGCACCTCCACTCGTTAACCATTACACCACGGGCACTTCCAAACGATAATTCATTATTATTGAATAGAAATGCTTACTTGAAACCATAAAATGGCTTATAGAAAACTGATTTTAGTGTTAAAAACACTAGTGAATTAACATGCAGTCAAACCAATCAACAAGCCGACAACACAACCAACCAACCAGCCAGCTAACCAATAAACCAGTTAAATAACCAACCAGCTAGTTAACCAACCAACCAATCCACTAGTAAACCAGGCCGCAAAGCAACCAACCAAGCAACCAGTCAACTAGCCAGCTAACCAACAAGCCTTCCAATCTGCCCTCTAGCCAGCCAACCAACCAGCCAAGCAGCCAGTCAGCATAATTGTATCAATATAGAATTAATTCTCATCTCAAAAAACCAAACAAGATTTAAAAAAACAAATAATCATTGATGTATTCGAATAAAAAAACAATAATGTCCTCCGATTAAACCCAAATTTCATCTGCTTGAAAAATTCTAGCCAGAAACTAATATCCCTATGGAAAAAAATTGGAAAATTAACTCATTTAGAGAATATTCAGCTCGCTGTTTTAGCAGTAAATAAACTAATAGAAGATAAGACGCAAAACATTTTGATAATTTGCAGAACATTCTTACTCGATAAAATATTCGTTAAACAAAGTAAATTGAATTATTTTCAAGGTTTGACTGAAGAGTTCAGAGGCGGACCATCGACCACAAAAATCTTCCCTCAGTGTAGCAGTGCTTGGGAAAATATTATAGAATAAACTGATTTTGACGAAAAACTAATTTTTTGCCAAAGGTAGAATTATCATCGCATACTAATTTTATTCTGTATCCTTCGCCAATGGTCCGGGTAACCTGGGTTCAATCCCAGGTCAAGTCATACCAAAGACTTAAAAATGGTACTTGATACCTCCTTGCTAAACCCTCAGCATTATAAGGTACGTATCAAGGGTAAAGTAGTGCAATCTAGGGAAAGGAGTAGCGCCCTCCCCTACGCATCGGTGTAGTAGCTATTGAAAAAGGAGCCTTCGGGTCGCCCCCCTCGACTAGAATCGCCAACTTTACTTTTACTTACCAGTCGTTTGCTTTAGTGACTTTGTTTAATGGCATTTCAACTTTCTTGGGTGATTTAATGCCGTGTAGAAAAACAAGAGTCAATATTTTTATCATTTAGAGTATTCGGACTGTTATCTTCTTCTTTCACAAAGTTTCGGCCGATGTGTCCTTCGGCTTTCTTCAGGTGTTTCATGTCAAACTCTGGAGCCCACACAGAACTTCAAATTTAACTCTTTATTTCAGTTTGAAGTTCTGTGAAGGCTCCCGAATTCGACAAGAAACACCTGAAGAAGGCTGAATGATGCATCAGCTGAAACGTTTCTGAATATAACAATAAAAACGAAGTCAATAGTTCGAATATTCTAAATATAAAAAATTATCAAGCTTTACCTCAAAAATTTAGACAAGCAGGATTACTATTTAACCCATAGCTGGAGGGAATAAGGGGGCTTATCTATTTCCAAAGGGTATTAGTCTAAAAGTGACACTAAACAATCTGATGGTAAGGCTCCAGTAATGCTGGAGCTTTGGGGAATGCCGAGTACCTCTTCATTGTCATCATTCACAGATCCACTCTTGCCCAGAGTGGTAGCACCTGACAGGGTCTTCCCTATGGGTCAAATAGAACTGTTTGACATTTTAACGGTGTGTAAACAAATGATATCTTAAATTGAAT
Organism: Sepioteuthis lessoniana; assembly: GCA_963585895.1. Classification (NCBI taxonomy): domain Eukaryota; kingdom Metazoa; phylum Mollusca; class Cephalopoda; order Myopsida; family Loliginidae; genus Sepioteuthis; species Sepioteuthis lessoniana. The sequence continues at coordinate 27,402 of CAUZXS010001375.1, read as the reverse complement.
CGTTTGAAATAAAACTGTTTGATCATTTAACCGTGTGTAAACAAATGACTAATTGAATTGGTAATGATTCACAGCAATACTTGAAACCATTTAACTGTGTGCAAATAAATGAGATTTGGCTCGTTTAAAGATAACGTTACTCACATACTATTCGTTGACAAATCATATATATTTGATATGTATTTTAAACGGGATTTGGCATTAAATAGCCTGCAAGGGTTGATATGCCATAAAACACAAGCAGCCAATCTTCAAAATCAAATTCTGGTAAAAGCGATTGAAAATTAACAAAGAGGATACATTAATCGTTATGTATATAATTTTTTTTTATACAACTACTCTTAAATAATATATTAGAACAGTGTTTAAACAATTTATACGAAAATCGGATTGTAGCTTTCGAACAGCCAAATATAAAAGGGTAAAGTCCTTAAAATGTTCTATCATTGAAATTGTTTTGTTGCACAATTTTCTCTCAACAAACATGGAATATAACAATAAAAATGAAGACACTTGTCTGAATATCCAAATTATTAGAAATTAACAAGCTTCACTTCGGAGATTTAGACAAGTAGGATTACTAATTAACCCCCAGCTGGAGGGAATAAAGGGGCTTACCTATTTCCAAAGGGTATTAGTTTAAAAGTGATTGTAATAGAATGACTAGAGTTTGGACTCACTTATTTGAGGCTGCAGTTTAGGAATTTAACCATTGCACCATGGGAAATTCTCCACTCCACCTGTCGGTGGTTCTATTTGTGTTGTTCTCTGGCAGAATATATGACTTAATAACAATCTTTTGACTAAATCCTGTAACAAAATGTATTTAACCACATGGAACTTGTTAAAAATTGAACTTGAAAAGAGAAATCTTTTGAGGCTAAGAATATGCTGATTGTAATCCCTTACAGAGCGATAAGACCTCCCTCCCCCAAAAAGAATGTCCTCGGTATGACACTTAACTGCTTCTGATGGTAAGGCTCCAGCCGTGGAAATCTGGGAGTGTTCAGTACCTCTTTATTGCCATTATTCCAAAGTCCACTCTTATCCGGATCTGTAATACATGTTAGGGTCACATCTATAGATGTTAGGGTCACATCAAATAGATTTGTTTGAAAATCAGTCACATTTGATTGAAATATTATGCAATCATATTTGTGTACAGACAAATGACTATTATTATTATTATTATTATTATGTTATACTATATCATATTATTATCATATTATGTTATATCATATATTATTATTATATCATTATGTTATATTATATCATTATATTATTATTTTATGTCATTATATTATTATTATTATTATTTTTATTATCATTATTACATTATTATGTTATGTTATATTATTATATCATTATTTTATATTATCATTATATTATTATTATATTATTACTTAATATTATTTTTTACTCCTTTAGAGTTTTTCACATCAGAATTAGCTGATGGTTTTTTACTGGAGTTTGAGTGACAGCAAGTCTCCTCAAGTCTCCAGGACTCGTCTCAGTATTCTGGCCGTCCTCAGCAATGCTGTCGTTTGGATAGTCTCTACCCGTCCGCCAACTTCCAAGTCCTCCAGGCCCTTTAATAATCCTTTAGTTACTGTGCCTAACGCACCAATCACAATTGGCACAATCGTTACTTTCATATTCCACAGCTTTTTCAATTCTCTAGCAAGGTCGAGGTACTTATCCTTTCTTTCACATTCCTTCAGATTTTATTATTATTATTATATTATATTATATTATATTATTATTCTAAAATAAGTAGGTCCGTGGAGAGATTTGCATTTTTTGAATTTATTTATTTTGTTCTTACATACGCGTTATATATATGAGTATGTTTCCAGCTTGTTGCTTTCGTCAGAGAACCTGTGTGGCACAAGGCCTTCTGAATGGGGTACTCAATGAGACTTGACACACTCTTGTTTCCAGTATAAATGACATTTGGTTGGTCAAGTTGGTTTATATAGGGGTCGTTGTTCCTCTTTCCTGGAGTGTGTTTACTTTGGTCGGCTTTTGATATTTGATATGTTTATAGTTGTGTGTGTGTGTGTGTGTGTGTGTGTGCTGGCGTGGTTTGGGGTTATTATTATATTATTAGTTAAACCGGATATTGGCATAATGGTTAGAGTGTTCTTCGGGAGACCTGGGTTCAATTCCAGATCGAGGCATACTAAAGACTCAAAAAAATGGTACTTGACGCCTCTTGCTTAGCACTCAGCATTATAAGGTAGGGATCAAGAGTAAAGTGGAGCAATCCTTTGTGTAGTAGCTATCGAAAAGGGAGCCTTTGGGTCACTCCCGACTACGGTCGCCAACTTTACTTACATATATTCTTTCTGGAGGGAATATATTATTATTATTATTATTATTATTATGTTATACTATATCATATTATTATCATATTATGTTATATCATATATTATTATTATATCATTATGTTATATTATATTATTATATTATTATTTCACATAATAACATATATATTATATTATGTTATATTATATTATTACTATATTAATATTAGAGAGAAATAATTCCTTGAAACCATATAATCATTAGTACTAGCTAGGAATACTTGAAACCATGCAACTGTGTGCCAATCATTTCTGTTAGGTTTGATTTGGTTTGTTTTGGTTTTATGGCATATCAAAAATTATTGCTTATTTAATGCCAAATCCTGTTTTTACTCTATATTAAATATATAATTTGTAAACATATTATGTAGATACACAGTTAAATGATCAAACAGTTCTATTCCTAACAATTCAATTTAGCTTAAGGCAACAAAGTTAAATGGTTTCAAGTATTGCTATATATTACTAATGATTCAGTTAAACATCAGTCATTTGTTTAGACACAGTTAAATGAACAAATAGTTCTATTTCAACCAATTCAGTTTAGTATAAGTCATTTGTTTGCACTCAGTTTAAGTGTCAAACAGTTATATTTGGCCCATAGATAGGACCCTATTAGGTGCTTCCACCCCGGGTCACTGGTCTAGAAGAAGGAAAACTAAACTCAAACCCGTTAACTTTGCTTAAAAATTGACCTTGTATCGCACCCTGGAAGGTAAATATATATTTCGTACAATTTTTTGTCATGTATAGGTTCGATTGTGTTTTATGGCATATCAACCCATGTGGGGTTGACACGCTAGCCCCGTACCTCTTTATCATCTGTCTAGACTACGTGCTTAGAACTTTGATCGACAAAATCAGAGAAAATGGCTTCGAGCTGACTAAGAAAAGAAGCAAAAGATACCCTGCAAAAACAATCACGGACGCCGACTACGCTGATGACTTGGCGTTACTGGCGAATACGCCTAATCAAGCAGAGACACTATTGCATAGTCTGGAACGAGCCGCAGCTGGCATTGGCCTCCATGTCAATGCCCAAAAAACGGAGCCTCTCTGAAACTAGTAGACAAATTCACCTACCTAGGAAGTAGCGTCTCATCAACCAAAAAAGACATCGACACACGACTGACGAAGGCATGGACGGCTATCGATAGGCTCTCGATCATATGGAAATCAGACCTGACCGATAAAATGAAACGCAATTTCTCCCAGGCAGCGGTTGTGTCGATACTGCTATATGGATGCACTACATGGACGCTAACTAAACGGCTGGAGAAGAAACTAGACGGAAATTACACAAGAATGTTGAGAGCAGTATTGAACAAGTCCTGGCGACAACACCCCACGAGATACCAACTATACGGACACTTGCCCCCCATCACGAAAACTATACAAGTTAGACGAGCCAGACACGCGGGACACTGCTGGAGAAGCAAGGACGAGCTCATAAGTGATGTACTCCTATGGACCCCCACATATGGCCGTGCAAAAGCAGGACGGCCAGCTCGAACTTACATACAGCAACTATGTGAGGACACAGGATGTAACCCAGAAGACCTGCCGGAGGCGATGAATGATAGGGAGAAGTGGCGAGAGATGGCCAGGGATATCCGTGCTGGCGGCACGACTTGATGATGATGATATATATATATATATATATATATATATATATCATCTTGTCGTGCCACCAGTACGGATATCCCTGACGCTTTCTCTCCACCTCTCCCTATCGTTCATCGCTTCCGGCAGGTTCTCAGGGCTAGACCCCGTATTCTCACAGAGCTGCTGTATGTAGGTTCGAGCTGGTTACCCTTCTTTTGCTTGGGCATATGAAGGGGTCAATTGGAGTACATCACTTTTGAGCTCGTCCCTACTTCTCCAGCAGTGTCCTGCATGTCTGGTTCGTCTAATTTTGATAGTTTTGGTGATGGGTGGTTGGTGGCCGTACAGCTGCTGCTTTGTGGGGTGTTGCCTCTTGGGCCTGTTCAATATTGCTCGCAGCATTCTTGTGTAGTTGCCGTCAAGCTTTTTCTCGAGCCGCTTAGTTAGCGTCCATGTAGTGCATCCATATAGCAGTATTGACACGATCGCTGCTTGGAAGAAGCCCACATATAAAAACTAAAACAAAAACTAAAATTAATAGAATTAGCTTTGAAAATAGCAACAATGTTTTGAAATGCCTCTTGTCTTTTATTTTAATATCCTATTTCTCTTAATAATATTTTATTTCCGTTGATAGCGTTCTGTTTTAAAATTGTTCAATATCATCAGCATCATCTCGGCTTAATCCAACAATACGTTTACGTACTTTTTGTAATGTTATTAAAACCTAAAAAACTTTTTCTTAAAAAAGTTATCTTTACACTTGCAAATAACCCCTGATGAAGGCCTATGAAAGGTCCATTAGCGCTTGAGACGATTTCATTAAATTCATCTACCAACTTCAACCTAAAACCAAAACACTTGTCAGGGAACTTGAAAGGGCCCTGATAAAATTATATAAACAAAATGTCTTTATTATTTAAACAACCATGCTTAAATGAAGGGCAGCTGCCAAACTACACACACTCGCACACACACACACACACACACACATATATATATATATAATTTGTAAGCAAATGCCTTGGAGGTGATATTTTTAAACAGTTCAATTGTTTGCTCACAGTTGAACAAGTTTTAAACATTGCTATCCATTGTTTGTTCACAGTTAAATAGTTTCAAGTATTCCTATCTAACACTAATAGTTCTATCTGATATAATGATAATTCCTTGTAAAAGATTGACCCCTAGATGGAATTATAACAAGCACTCACTCTCTGGGTCAAAATTCCGACAGATAAACAAGTCAATTTAGAATCTCTTAAATACTAATAATCTTAACGAGCAAAGAAAATATTGGATTGTTCTTATGTGGAAGAAAATTGAGATGTTTCATGTGATATGTGGTTGGGAAATTATAAAAATCATGTCTTTTTATAAAGAATATTTATTTAATATTGTACAGTATTTTATTGCTTAGATGTGGCACAAGGCCATATGAATGGGGCACCCAATGAGAATTGAACTCACTCATGAAGGTTTGCTAGTCTAGCTTGCTAACCATTTAATTGTATCGGTTCATTGGTCCAGTAGGTAGAGTGTGCGCGCCAATGGTCCGGTTTGGTTGGTTTGGTTTAACAGTTGTGGCACTATTTAACCCATAGCTGGGAGGATAAGGGGGTTCATACCTTTCCCAAGGGTATTTGCCCGAAAGTGAACGTAATAGCGCGACTGGAGTACGAACTTACTACGATTCTGCAGTCCGTCGCTTTAACCATTACACCACGAGGACACCCCCACCAATGGTCTGGTAGACCTGGGTTCAATCCCAGGTCGCGTCATACCAAAGAGTTTTTAAATGGTACTTGATACCTCCTTGCTTAACGCTCAGCAATGCAAGGTATGTATCAAGGGTAAAGTGGAGCAATCCAGGGAAAGCGGGCGCGCCCTTCTCTACACCTCAGTGTAGTAGCTATCGAAAAGGGAGCCTTCTGGTCGCCCTCGACAACGGTCGTCAACTTTACTTTTATGGAGTATTTAATACTTAGAAAAGACTTGTAAATTTCGCACATCAACATTCTTTCAGATAAAAATTCCACAAATTTCTTTTATTAACTTCCATTTTAAGACTATTTTCTTGTATCATAATTTCTATATTAAAATATCAAATTGAATAAAAAAAATATTTTAAATTAAAATTAAAACGATAGAAGTAAAATATATCTTAAGCCGATCAACTCCTCAATTTAATTTTATAAAATCTATAAAAACTATTAACTTTTCTCGTGGTGAAATGGTTAAAGCGACGGACGGCGGAATTGTGGTAAGCGATTTCGTACTCCAGTCGCGCTATTACGTTCACTTTCGGGCGAATACCCTTGGGAAAGGTATAGACCCCGTTATCCTCCCAGCTACGAGTTAAAGAGTACCACTACTGTTTTTCTAGAAGAATGGCTTTGGCATTAAATAACCCCCACAGGTTGATATTCCATTAAACAAAGAAACATACTTTTCTATAAAGTCCCTGGATAATTTTTTTCTTAGATAATTATGGTAGACAAGTAATTTCTGCCCCTTCTGACAATAACATTTTCCTGTCATTGCAGAGTTCACCTTGCATTCGTGATGGGTTGCTCGTTTAAAGATAATCGCCTGGTTCGGGGGGGTGTACCCCTCTGGCAGTACCTGCTTAGCATAATTAATTGCTCAGCGCCCAAGGTGCCCCTTAAACGGAATGCCAAAAGGAGCAATCATTTTTTTATAAATGGCCACACACACGTCTCGATTTGAGTGTCTCCCACCTCCTCGCCTCCACTATGAAATGATTTCATGTCAAATCTGATTTGGTGGGTAGTCAGATATATCCATTCTCTCTAATAATTATCCCAACTGACAGATGTCATTATTACCACTTTCAAGATTATTTTCTTATACAGGGGCGGGAACTGCGACCCACGGGCCGCATGAGGCCCACGTGTGACTCTAGAAAATTTTAACTAAACACTTACCCTTAAATCGAGACAAAATTCTTTTGGTTTTGAAATATGCAGCCCTTTGATAATTCATAACCCAGTGATGTATCCCTCCCACTAAAAAGTTTGCCCATCCCTGTTCTAATATTAAAACTTGACTAAAACTCATAAGTGATGTACTTCTGTGGACCACTTCACAAGGACGAGCTAAGGTAGGACGACCAGCTTGTAGGATAAAACTCGAAAGGTTTTGATGCCAAGAAATCTTTAAATGCCGATTCTACTTCTGGAACGAATGTTTTCTGGTATGAAAAAAAAACCCAACTTTTCAGATGGTTGAGAAAATGGAAGTTGGTGTATGTGTGTTCAGGAGAATAAGGTAGATGTGGCAAAGGTTCATATCTCAACTTATTGAGTTTCTGCATTATCATCCTGGCAATATCCGGCCTAGCATCGTCATGAAGCAAAATTATTACCAAGTTTGAAAAGTAGATGCATCGCTTCTTTTTTCGTGTTCACGATTACATGCATATTACGTTTAAAATTAAAATTCTGAAAGAAGGAAGAGATAAAAAAAATTAACAAAGTGAGTACTTTTATCATAAGGAATGTGAATTTTTTATACAATTACATTGAATCCAGCAGAAAACATAGCGTAACTGTTATAGGCGTTGGTTCCCTAAGCTTCTAAGTAGACAATCATCTGGAAGTTGCAGGTTCAATCCTGATTGCAGGCGAGTAACAGTACAGGAATACTTAACACTTGTACCCGGTTATGGCTAACGGAATCAGCATAAGCGACCCCTGTGGATTCAATAAAGGACGTAGTTCGAAGTTCTGTGTAGGTTCCAGGGTTCGACAAACACCTGATGAAGGCTGGGGGACATATCGGCCGAAACGTTGTTGAAATAGAAATAAAGATGAAGACAATAGTCCGAAAACCCGTAATGATAAAAATCATCAAGCTTCGTCTCTGAAATTCAGACAACTACGATTAAAATAATAAGTGAGAACAGAATTTAAATATTTTATACTGAAATTGGACTGTATTTTCCCAACAACTTAAACCCGGTCAGCTGATGAGGCTGTTGAGTACGCCAACTACTAACCCTCTGCAAAGATGTAGTTGGCTTACTCCCTACCCCATTCACTAACGAGTGCCCTGGTTATGATACTAAACAATCTGATTGTAAGGCTCTAGTAATGCTGGAGCTTTGGGGAAAGCGGAGTAACTCCTCTTTGCCATCACTCCCAGATCCACTCTGGCCAAGAGTGGTAGCACCTGACAGGGTCTTCCCTATGGGTCAAATAGAACTGTTTGACATTTAAACTGTGTGTAAACAAATGATATCTTAAATTGAATCGTTTGAAATAAAACTGTTTGATCATTTAACCGTGTGTAAACAAATGACTAATTGAATTGGTAATGATTCACAGCAATACTTGAAACCATTTAACTGTGTGCAAATAAATGAGATTTGGCTCGTTTAAAGATAACGTTACTCTCGAACTATTCGTTGACAAATCATATATATTTGATATGTATTTATTAACGGAATTTGGCATTAAATAGCCTGCAAGGGTTGATATGCCATAAAACACAAGCAGCCAATCTTCAAAATCAAATTCTGGTAAAAGCGATTGAAAATTAACAAAGAGGATACATTAATCGTTATGTATATAACTTTTTTTTATACAACTACTCTTAAATAATATATTAGAACAGTGTTTAAACAATTTATACAAAAATCGGATTGTAGCTTTCGAACAGCCAAATATAAAAGGGTGAAGTCCTTAAAATGTTCTATCATTGAAATTGTTTTGTTTTTTTGTTTTTTTGCACAATTTTCTACAATTTTAAAAATTTTCATCAAAGACTGTAAATATTTTTCCAGGCCCCAGTCAGTATTATAACCAACTTTTTCCACCCAATATTCAGTTCAATGTTCTAACCTTTGGGCTGAACTTTCACGATCAAAACAACAATTTGTTTAATATCCAGGCCAATGCATTGTTCTTTAAACTTTTTAATTTACTGCTTAAAAATTTTTTTTTTATTGCATCTATAACTTTTTTTTTCTTTTTTAGTGGAAGGAGAATTTTTTTTTTGACGGATTTGTTTTATTTTAATCAAACTGTAACCACAAGAGACAAGATTTTTTGTTGTATTTTTAAATTTTTTTTTTACTACAGATAATCTTTTATAATTTAATCATCTGAGTTATCTCCCTTAAGAGACTGTCACCCTTTTTCATTTTTTGTTTCATTTTCGTTTGTTTTTCCATGTTTTTTTTTCTTTGTTTAATGGCATTTTTGTTTCAGTCTTTCAAACTATTTGGTATTTTTTAATCAAATATTTACAGAAAAAATTCGATAAAGTGGGTGTAATTATACAGTTTCTTCATAAACACACACACGCACACACACACACACACCTACACACGCACACACACACACGCAAACACAAACACACACACACACACACACACACATATATATATATATATATACGGAATTATATTTTACTTATATAAAATGCATGTATTGGTTCAATAAATATTTATAGTTTTACGTATATATTTACTTACTTCTCCACATAAGCAAGATGTGGCACAAGGTCAATTCCAAAAAAATGTTTAAAAGGTTTGAAAAGTTTTCCTTCTACTAAACTGGTTGCCATACTAATATTAAAGAGCCAACTGAGCTCAACTATTTACATATTGCTGGAGGGAGAATAAGTGGATTCATATTTTCCCTAATATAATAGGACTTACACTCCTATAATTTAAAATGGGCGGTATGCCACTTGTTCCCGAAACAAAGATGGCGGACGCACACAAATATTCAATCTCGGGAAACCACTGGCCAGGAGAACCACGTGATCAATGTTTAAAACTACGTCCTCATTTGAATTCCGTCCCGCGTTTTTTGGAGCCGACTCCAAGATACGTATTTTCTATAAATACTTCGTCTTCAAACACTCTTCTTCTTTTTCACATTTTCACTTGCAGGGCTAACACACTCTCTCCAGTGTGACTTTCAGAGAGAATACTATCACTGTATCTTATTCACCAACAGACGTCAAACGCCACAAAATGTATAGGCCATGCAAAAATTCCTTTCCTCGGTATACCTTGTCTATGAGACGTTTTCCAGCCTCGAAAACAGCAATTGAGTCGAATCACAGAAAGAAATGAACATTTAGAAATACGTAGTTAACATGCATAGGACACTTTGTCATTTAGTCCTTTTTGTAGTTTTTAGTTTTGTTAGTCACACACATACACACACACTCACACAGAGAATATTTTCACGAACAGTAATCGAACCATTTTAATGTTTTAAATGTTTTCATTGTATGTATTGTTAAGATATAGATTTGTTTTGTTTATGCCGCTTGTTTTGAATGTTCCTTTTGTCCGCGCCGTTTCATATCGTTTACACATTTTTCATATCATTACTTCATTTACAACATTTGCCTCTTTTGCCTTTTTTCCAAACATAAACAAAAATAACATACCACTGCCTCCCATCACGAAAACTATCCAAGTTAGACAAATCAGACACTGCTGGAGAAGCAGGGACGACCCCATAAGTGATGTTCTCCTATGGGCCCCCACATATGGCCGAGCAAAAGCAGGACGACCAGCTCGAACATACACACAGCAGCTATGTGAGGATACGGGATGTAGCCCTGAATACCTGCCAGAGGCGATGAACGATTGGGAGAAGTGGCGAGAGAGGGTCAGGGATATCCGTGCTGGCGGCGCGACATGATGATGATGATGAAACATAAATCAAAAACAACATAAATTTTGGGGGGATCAAACATATATACCAAAATAACATGTCCCCCTACAATGTAAACAGTCTCGTCCAGGTTTTGAACACTTGTCTTCATATCCAAGATGAGCGCTCTTTTGCGAATGATGCAAGGCTTTTCGAAGAAATTTTGCTCTCGAGAGCTGTTAAGCGTATATGTAAATAAAAGAAAAGTGATTCATATGCATGTAAAATCCCTTCGCTTACGTTGAATTTCCTCGTGCTTATGACATAGAGTATCAGGCTGATATAAAAGTTAGCCGGGGTTCGATCCCATTTTTGAGCATCTCACGTGTCTAACCTCACTGAAGAGTGTGGCTAGACACTCTTGTAGTTACAGTTTGATTAAAATAAAACAAACCCGTCAAAAAAATTCTCCTTCCACTAAAAAAGAAAAAAGAAATAAACGTAATAAAAAAACTTTTTAAAGCAGTAAATCAAAAAGTTTAAAGAACAATACAATGGCCTGGATATTAGAAAAACAGTCTGTCTGTGGATGACAATATATATGTATATATATATATATATATATATATATTTAAAATTGGCTTGGTTTATCTGTTTGATGGAAAATTAACTTTTATGGGTTATTTAATTCCAAAACTATCCTTGTAGCAGAATAATAGCGGAAATATTTTACCCCTAGCTGGGGGGGGGATACTTTTACGAAGTCTGAACGTAAAGAAACAGCGCGAATGAGGTTCGAACTCATTACTCTGAGATCGCAGTTCAGCTCATTAGCTACTTCATTAAGGGTCTCCAGTATGTCTACATGTAAAATTAATAAGCTTTTGTAATCAATGTTTTTAAAACTTTCTTTAAGTAATCATTTTTTATTTCGTTGTCCGTTGATTTAAAGAAATTATTTATTATTTTATTCTTGGAAGTTTTTCATATCTAATCTCACAGGAGATTTTTTTTATTAGAGTCTAACAGACAGCAAGTCTTCTCATATCACCAAGACACTTCCAGTAAGGGGAATTACTCGACTAGGTTAGGGAATAATTCATATGCATTCCAAGGAACACCTATATTGCTCTAAGAGATGTCATTAAGGTGAATTACTCGACAAGGTACCCCAACAACTAACTAGGTTAGGGGAGAGTAGACATATCCAAGGAACACTTATATGGCTCTAAGAGATGACATTAAGGGGAATTACTCATTAAGGTACCCCAACAACTTAGGGGAGAGTAGATAGGCATAGCCAAGAAAACCCCTATTGCTTTAAGAGATGTTATTAAGGAGAATTACACAAGATAACCCAACAACTTACAAAGTTAGAGAAGATTAGATAGGCGTGGGTAAGGAAACCCCTTTGCTCATGGAGATGTCTTAAAGGCAAATTCCCTTCACGTTATATTCAAATTTTCTTTTTATCTGAAAATGTTTTTGTTTATTTGTTTAATAGCATAGTAACCTTTAAGGGTTATTTAATTCCAGAGCTATTTTTAGAAGAACAGTTGAGGAAGTATTTAAACTGTAGCTGAGGGGATCAGGAGGTTCATGCTTTTCCCAATGGCATTGGTCCGAAAGTAAACGTAACAGCACGATTGGAGATCGAACTCGCTTGCTATGATTTTGCTGTCCAACAAGTTAACCACTACTCCCTTAAAATATATTATGAAAAATCCAAGCCGAGTTGGTTTAATTTTAAAAGACATTTTATCCAGCATTAAAATTCCAAATCTTCCAAACAAAATAAAAAAGTAAAAAATAAAAGAGTTTCAAATTGCTGTCAATATGAAAATCAATTGGCTATTTATAAAAGAGAAAGTTATAGCCATTTGGATATTGTAGAATTTATAAGAATAATGTCTAGCTCTTCTCACAAATACACTTGCACAAGCCACATGTCCGCTGCCTAGTTTAGAACTAGCAGCCAAATATATTGGTTTGTGACAATACCCCTGGCCGGCCGACCCCCGACTATATCAAAGTCGTTAAACCAAACTACTCATGGCCAGTGATTCGTCTAGTGTTTTTTTCTCATTTCCAACCAGGGGTATTAGACATTTCATTACAGATACGCAAACCACAACCGAGAGGGTGGAAGAAAAAGAACAAACGAACAAACACGGACTTGGGTGAGTTCCAAGCGCAAGAAAGAGTAAGTCTTTGTGACACTGTGCAGCTCTCCGTGCATTTGTAGACTATCGCGAGCGTGAATTTTGCGGGAAACTTCTACAAAAGCCACTAACAATACTGACATCTTCTCACGTTGGTTAACCCGGCCTCCGTAGGCCAACAGGTCTTAACAGTGGCCTTTCTGACTTCTGTTAACTCTCTTCTCTGCCTTGCTTCCATCTTCTCCTGTCCCCTTCTGCTGAGTGTCTCATTCTCTTGATAGCTATCGCAAGCCGACTGTCCTCCTCTACCCACAGTTGTCAACTGGTTCTCTCTGTCTTCTCTGGGACCTTCCCTCCCTCCTCCACATCCGGTCTCGCGAGAGATCTCGTCCTCAGTCCTTTGTGTGGGTTTCGCGCCAAAACAGACAAAGAGAGCGTCTGAGTGGAGCCATCAAAAACGGAAACGAATTGCTACGCATCGTCTCACAGTTTCCACATGAATAGAGTTCATATGTTTTAAACAAGGAGCAATCTCCTCATTAAATGAAAAGCATCTGAAATTAGTAGACCATTTCACATTCCTCGATGGCAATATCTCATCTACAGAAAGCAGTGTCAACATACGAATTGGAAAGGCATGGACTGCCATTAACAGGAGGTGCCCGTGGAGTAATGGTTATCGTCGCAGGAATTGGACACAATGACACGAGTTCAAATCCTGGACGAGACTGATTGCATTTCACATAGCACTAATACCCTTGGGAAAGGTATGAATCCAATTATTCTCCCTCCAGCTATGGGTAAATAGTAGGGCAGACTAGGTTCTTCAGCCTTTGTGAGGCAACTAGTCTAGGAGAAGGAAAACTCTGAATTCAAACCTGTTGAACTCCGCTTAAAAAATTGACCTTGTGTCATATCCTGCCCGAGCGGAGGGGTTGGGTAAATAGGATTAACAGGTTATCGACCATATGGAAATCTAATCTCTCAGATAAAATTTTAAAAATGACTTCTTCCACTCCGTAGCCATGTCAGAGCTATTTTGTAGCTACATCACCTGGACCCAAAAAGAGCGATTGAAGAAGCTAAATGGAAACTACATAAGAATGCTGCATGCTATTTTGAACAAATTCTGGAAACAGCACCCCACAAAGCAGCAGTTGTACGGCTTCTCGTTTCACAAACTATGAAAGTAAAACGAACAAGACGAACTGATCACTACTGGTGAAGTAATAATGGACTCCTACAAATGGACACACCAGTGTTAGACGAACAGCAAAGACTAACAGTCGTCAGTTCCTTGCGGACACTGGATTCAATCCAGAGAGATGAACGATAGGGACGGATGGTTAGAGAGAGAAAGGAATCTATGCTATCTGCATAACTTGATGATGATGATGATTGGTTACAGAGAGAGAGAGAGAGAGAGACAGAGAGAGACAGAGAGAAGCTTAGTTTATGCAAATGAGCAATGCCAGTTCGGTTTTTCTAGTTTTGACGTGTAAGACAAAGAAACCTGAACAATCGCTTTAATAAGATTGCATGACTAAATAGACAAAGGAAGAAGGATTTTCTTTAAGTCCAAGAATAATGAAATCAAAACCAATCATGTGATGAAATCAATAGGACAATCTTTGATCAGTAAAGGAGAAATTAATTACAAATCAGAAAAATAAGTAATGGAAAATAACAATTGATTTTTTTGTTCAGAATTTTTTTTATTTGATTTTCTACCACTTAAGAAAGATTAATAATTAAAAATATCTTTAACTGCGATTATATATATATATATATATATATATATATATATATATATATATATATATATATATATATATATATATATATATATATATATATATATATATATATATATATATATATATATATATATATATATATATATATATATATATATATATATATATATATATATATATATAATTGGTATGTGGATGGCATGATGGTTATCAGGAGACAGAATGGAATCAGCATGCAGAGTTCAAATTCTAGGGTAGTCTATTTCTATCCACTTAACAAAAATGTTCCATTAAAAAGCATACATTGATCTCTTCCTTGAACATCTTTTGAAAAACTTGTAGAACAGACTGAGCTCTCTAGCCATAGAAGTTTAAGAAAAGGTCAACTATGAATTCGAACCTCCAGCCAACATGTCAACGCTCATTACTCCCTTCATGTAACAGACCTTGGGGAAGACATGAATCCTGAAGTGGACAGGGAAAAGGATAGATTTGACGAATCGGAATATACGTATAAGGCCTGTTCAGAAAGTATCCAAGCATATCATATAAATGAAATAAAAAAGTCTACTCTTCAAAAAGTTTTCTTTTTCTTGAATGGTTAGTTACTTTGATATGTGGAAGTCATACATTAAAACGACTAACATAACCAAGCTGTTGAAATTAATATTTAACACCTGATTTGTATATTTTGAGTTTTTGGGATCTTTCTAATATCATACAACACTGCTTATTCTTAAGTATATATTTACTCAAACATCTGTCGGAGGAGTTCCCCCAATCCGAGGTATAGTGGCTGAATTGCTGGACTGGAGCCTTGAAATAAACTCCGGTCAGATAAATTTTTTCACTTTCGGATTAATTCCCTCGAGAAAGGCATGTACCTCGTAATCCGCTCGACTATTTTTCTACAAGGGTAAGTTTGGCATTAATTAACCATCAAAGATAGATGTGCCATTAAAACAAAGAAACTAAACCAAATCACTAACCTCTGTGATGAGCAGAATGCGATACAAGGTCAATTTTGAAGCAAAGCTGGTTTGAATTCAAAAGTTTTCATTCTCTTAGACTGGTTACCTAACCAAGGCTAAAGAAATCAGTCTGTCCTACTATTTATCAATACAGATTCTGGAAGCAAAATTAGGAATCATCTAGTATAAGGATAAACGACTCTATTATAAAAAATATTAATTTCAATTTGAAAAAAATAAACAACAAAATAAGAAGATAGATACAAAACAGAGATTTTCTTCAATGTGACCGCCATTTTTTAAAAATTATTCTATCAATATGCCCTCGAAACGATTTGCAAGCATTCAAAATAAATTCTTCAGACATTTTATTTAATTCCTTTACAATAAGCGAACCAATGTTTGAATGGGAAGTTGCATTTGTTTTGTTGTCGAAAAACGACCATTTAGAATAAGCAAGGGGATTATGGTCTGGGCTTGATGGAGGCCATAAAAAAAATTTCAGTTATTTCAGAAATTTTTTTTGGCTTTTTCGGCGTAAAGCAAATCATAGATTCTTTGTCGTTTCTTTTTTGATCACTCATATTGGGCTGAGTTTTAATGAAAAAAAAGGAAAGTTGTCGACCGTAGTCGAGGGTGACCAGAAGACTCCCTTTTCGATAGCTACTACACCAAGGTGTTGGGGAGGGCACTACTCCTTTCCCTTTTACCCTTGATTCTTACCTTATAAAGCTGAGTGTTAAGCAAGGTAGCATCGAGTACCATTTTTTGAGTCTTTGGTATGAATCGACCTGGGATTGAACCCAGGTCTCCAAGTGCTTGAGTAATAGAGCTAATTATGAAAGTTTACATTTATTACATGTTTTGGGGTTTGTTTTTTTTAATCAGATTAAAAAAGGGTTTTAAAAATTATTCCATATTTTACTTCTGCACCTTGTAATAAAGGCACGAATCCAATCTTCCCTATTCCATTTTTTGCTTCTGCATTTTGGAGTTAGTGGAAGAAGACTGGGATTCACACCTTTTCTGGAAGTGTTAGCATAAAGTAAAATGTAAATAGGTTTGTCTAGAATTTGAACTCTGGTCACCGATTCCATTTCGTATGACAATAACTTATACGCTAAGCACGCCTCCCAAATAACGACTCTAGGTTTATAGATATTAATAACAAATTCTGTCTAAAGTACTGGACTGCGATATCCTCGTAAGCGTAAACTCCATTTAGGCAATTATATTCACTTTCAGACAAATACCCTTGGGAAAGGTATAGTAAAGTAAGTAAAGTTGTCTCCCTTTAATCAAGGGCGACCAAAAGGCTCCCTTTTCAATAGCTACTACACCGAGGTGTCGGGGAGGGCGCTACTCCCTTTCCAGGATTGCTCCACTTTACCATTGATACCTACCTTATATTGCTTAATATTTTTTTTATAATAGAGTCGTTTATCCTTATACTTAATGATTCCTACTTTTGCTTCCAGAATCTGTATTGATAAATAGTAGGACGGACTGAGGAAGCAAGGAAGTATCAAGTACCATTTTTAAAGTCTTTGGTATGATGCGGCCTGGGATTGAACCCCTGGCCTCCCGGATCTTTAGCGAACACTCAACTTACTCGGCAATGAGCTGGTTTTAATAGTAAGATTAAATATTTGCTATCAGTATTAATATTGGTATTGTTAGTGATGTGATAACAGTAAAAATAATGATAATAATGAAATTAATAATAATTGTAATAGTAGTTAATTTTTTTTATTATTATTAGTGATATAATTATTATTGATTAATTATTATAATGATAGTAATGATTTTAATAATTAGGATGACAGTATTCAGAATTAAAAATATATGAAAATATTTAGACATTAAATAAAGACTGAATTTCAATTATAAATAGAAATCATAAAACCCTACTGAAATTTTTGACTAAAGATAAGTTTGATGTTAGTAATAGTATTTATCACCATATTTTCTGTAATCCTATTTACCAATCCCTCCGCTCGGGCAGGATATGACACAAAGTCAATTTTTAAGCGGAGTTTAACAGGTTTGAATTCAGAGTTTTCCTGCTCCTAGACTAGTCGCCTCACAAAGGCTGAAGAACCTAGTCTGCCCTACTATTTACCCATAGCTGGAGGGAGAATATTTGGATTCATACCTTTCCCAAGGGTATTAGTGCTATGTGAAATGCAATCAGTCTCGTCCAGGATTTGAACTCGTGTCGTCGTGTCCACATCCTGCGACGATAATCATTACACCACGGGCACCTCCAATCCGTTGTAGTTTCATGTTTTCTGTAATAAACAGATTTTTTTTTCTTAAAATAGATTAACTTTTTGAAAAGATTTCAGTTGCTGAAGGTTCCCTTGCTATAGCTTAAATAGTATCCCTGTTGTTCTTCTACAAGTATGGCTTTGGCATTTAATAACCGACGAAGGTTGATATGCCATTAAACAACGAAACCAAAACTTGTCCGTTGTAGTTTCATGTGTTTATACACAGCTTCGGATAATCGGATTACGGTCAATTTATATATGCATACATATATATATGTACCGGACATTGGCATAATGGTTAGCGTGTTCGCCAATGGCCCGGGAGACCTGGGTTCAATCCCAGTCGAGTCATACCAAAGACTCAAAAAATGGTACTTGATGCTACCTTACTTAACACTCGTTATTATAAGGTAAGGATCAAGGGTAAAGATGAGCAATTCAGGGAAAGGAGTAGCGCCCTCCCCTACACCTTGTGTAACAGCTATCGAAAAGGGAGCCTTTGGGTCACCCTCGACAATCGTCGCTTCACCTATATATATATATATATATATATATAAGTTGACTGACTGTATCCGCAGGTGACCCGATAGCTACTATACCGAGGTGTTGAGGAAGGCACTATTCTTTTCCTTGGATTACTTCACTTAACCTTGATCTGTACCAAATAATGCTGCATGTTAAAAAAAAGGCATCAAGTACCATTTTTTTGAGTCTTTGGTATGACTCGACCTGGGATTACACACCGGTCTTCCGGATCATTGTTGAACACTCAAATCATATGCCAATATATATATATATATAAGGTCTATCATGGATATTGACCACTGTTTAATAATACCTCAAAATTTAGTCCATCATTAACTCACCAAGTGAGCTAGTGAGAACCATAAACCTTTGCAATATATATATATAAGAGAAGGAACATAAAAATCAAAGAACACCTATTTACGAGTGCCGTTTAAAAAGTTCTAAACAAAAAATGTCTATATTGTTTTATCAAAAATGTATTAGTGAAGAAATATTGCCTAAATACACACACACACACACACACACACACACACACACACACACACACACACACACATATATATATATATATAAATATGGGGTGTATGAAAAGATCGTTTAAAAAGTTCTGAATTCACCTGCATAGAAATTAAGGGGCATGTCTCTGAGGTGTAATGGTTAAAACGCTCGACTGTGGAATCGTAGAACGCGAGTTCGAACTCTAGTCGATATATTACATTCGCTTTCCGACAAATACCTTTGGGAAAGGTATGAACCCCTTCATCCTCCTATATATTGGTTAAATAGTACCACTACTGTCATTCTAAAAGGATGGATTTGGCATTAAATAACCCAAGAGAGTTGATATGTCATTAGATTACAAACATAAATTAAGAAAGAAATTCTAATTAGTTTTTTTTTCAAGTTAAAAAAGAATTTTGTTCCCTTTGGGCTGGTGCTATTTGGAAAATCATGAAAAGATCCAAAAGCCAAGGGTCAAATTGCAAAGTAGCCTGTATTCTTTATTCGTGATCAGAAAGGACAACTCTTAGTCAAAAACCAGCCGATGACCAAAAAATGCAGCCGTCAGGTCGTGCTTTGACCTCTGTTTTATACCCACCATTTTCTGCTAGATCACTAAAGTTAAGAAACGTTGAGCCCGTTCGGTACTTGGTTGGGTGACCAACTAAAAACGCTGAACAACCTTAGTAAATAACAATAAGTGTTTTCTCTATTGAAATGAAGTGGAATCTTTTTTCTTTTGTTTTTGTGTCATCAAATTCGTTGATTTTTTTGTAATCATTCAGTTCAATCATCTGAATTGTTTGCTGATCCCTTTGCTAAAACATTTTCAATTGCAATCAGTCAAAACTCTTTTTAGCATTGCACAATGACAGGAAACAATAAGTAAATGTTCAGTTAATCTTTCTAAAAATAAACAATTGTTATTCTGACTGGTCAAGCAATACTGACCAACTGACCGTCAATCTGATTCACAAATTTACCCGAGGTGCGTCAAGAAAAAAAAGCAACAACACTGTGGTAGTGAGCATTGCTCAGTCAGTCGCGAGCTTGAAAGGCGGTGCGCTTTTATGAAATTGGATGACCTGAAAACTTTTCAGATTGTACCAATCAATTGTTGATTGATTAAAAATTTGACCTAGACGAGGAGTGGTTGGCAGATAAGATTGACCAAGATAATCCGTCTAAAAAAAAGTCAATAAAAAGTGAATGTATATGGGGTGTTCTAAAAGTAATGCCTTCATTTTATTTCCATAGAAGCAGAAACAGATATAAGGAGCCAGGTATGTTGCTAGAATGTTGTAAGTTAGAGAATGGGCAGTTACTAATATGAAGGACCGCTGGTGAAAATGTTTGTGGGGCTGTACAAATGAGGATAGGGTTAAACTAGATTATATAAACATTAAGTTAGCTACAACATTTATTTTAAAAAGTTAATTTCAATTTTCTCCCATATTTATTAATGTGGAGCCTGAGCACAATTGTGTGAATATTGCATCGTTTTTTTTTTGTCATTGTTATAAAGGTAAGAAATATCGTCCATTTTCATTACCTTTAAAAGTTACTAAAATATCATTTTTATTAATCTCTATGTCAATGTATTTTTTGTATGTATGTATGTATGTATGTATGTATGTGTACGTATATGTGTATGTGCGTGAATGGAAGCTTTTCTGTATATGGGTGTCTGTGTGTAAGTTTGTATGCGTGTGTAGACGTGTTCGTGTGTGTGTGTATGTGTGTGTGTGTGTGTGTAGACGTGTGTGTTTGTCTTTATATGTGTATATGCATGTGTGCGTAATTTTGTGTGTATCTATGTATTATTATGTTTTTAGCATAACAAAATAAAACTGTCACGGAAAAATAACACACTCGCCGAGTATTGGGAATAAACTAGGGAATTTATTTTTGTCGAAAATAGGTACAGCCAACGGTTGTTAAAATTAAATAAAGACATAGCTATGGAGAGCCTACAAAAGTCCTGCGTGCCGCGTTCCTGGTGTCATGGCGGAAGTGTCCTTTTCTGTATCCCAGCATGCATCTATTAGCTGGGGATGAACTGTCCCTTGAATGGTCGAGGGGAGATAACTTTGACCCTTTTTATGGCGGTCCTAATATGTATTTTTGTGTATCTATATATTTATACGTGAGTATGTGTGAGGCACTATTGACGCTGGTATGGTAATATATAAACTTAGCTATATGTCTATCACGAACATCGTAATTTTCGATAGCTTTTTATTTCAAAGACAAAGTCTATTATCATTATTATCTAGATAGTCCCCCAAAGTTCCCGCACACATATAAGTCCACACAAGACCTCTTCATTTCATCTTGTCTTTTGTTAGTTTATCCAGGCATCATGGCCAGGCAAAATGAGGATCATAAACTTGCTAGGAGTCAATAGATTTTGGGGAGATTTCTTTTCATGCCTTATGAGATGAAGTACCCAGTACGTAGGCTAGTGAATAGTTTCTCTATTTCGATTTATGGCCTTAGAAAATGATCTCCGTAAGATTGAATAGCTGTTTCAAAGCGCTCTTCTTGCTATTCTTCATAAAGCTGACCACATGAGAGACCAACTTAAAGATGATCATGTGAAAGATCAATATAAATCTATGTGAAAGAGCACCGTAAAGCTGACCATGTGAAGGACCAACGTAAAGCTGATCATGTGAAAGAGCAATGTAAAGCTGACCATGTGAAGGACCAACGGAAAGCTGACCATGTGAATGAGTAATGTAAAGCTGATCATGTGAAAAAGCAATGTAAAGCTGACCATATGAAGGACCAACGTAAAGCTATGTGAAAGAGTGAGGTAAAGCTGACCATGTGAAAGACCAAAATAAAACTGACCATGTGAAAGAGCAATGTAAAGCTGACCATGTGAAGGACCAATGTAAAACTGACCATGTGAAAGAGCAATGTAAAGCTGACCATATGAAGGACCAACGTAAAGCTATGTGAAAGAGTAAGGTAAAGCTGACCATGTGAAAGACCAAAATAAAACTGACCATGTGAAAGAGCACCGTAAAGCTAACCATGTGAAGGACCAAGTAAAACTGACCATGCGAAAGAGCAATGTAAAGCTGACCATGTGAAAGAGCAATGTAAAGCTGACCATGTGAAAGACCAATGTAAAGCTGACCATGTGAAAGAGCAACGTAAAGCTGACCATGTGAAGGACCAAAATAAAACTGACCATGTGAAAGATCAATATAATGCTATGTGAAAGAGAGACGTAAAGCTGACCATGTGAATGACCAACGTAAAGCTGACCATGTGAAAAATCCATATAAAGCTATGTGAAAGAGCAACGTAAAGCTGACCATGAGAAGGGGCAAAATAAAACTGACCATGTCAAAGAGCAACGTAAAGCTAACCATGTGAAGGACCAAGTAAAACTGACCATGTGAAAACACAAAATGCTTTAGATTCAGTCTCTACGACTTTCAGTGATTGCTCTTGTGGATAGTTTTTGTCAATTCTAGATTTGACAAAAAATGGAACCTTTCAAATTAAAAGGGTGGGTCATTGGGTCTCAGGGGAGGAAGCAATAGTCTTAAAGCCGTAACAAATAAGTCTCCCCTTCTTCTCACACACCTAGAAATCATCACGGCATCGTCTTTTACTTTTTCTGAGGAAATCCACATTCATTGGCTGAAGTTCACCTTTAGCAATTTCATGGTCATGACTTCAGATCAAATGTCTTTGACTCCAGAAGAGAAAGATTTATTTATGTAGCTTCATAGCACGCACACATTGAACTCATTCATTTGCAAACAGGTTGAGAAATCAATAAGCAAAGGGAAAAAAATAAACAAAATGAAGATTTTTATTCTTTAATAAAAAAAAAAAACATAAACTTTTCTCTAAAACATTGAGAAAAGACAAAAAATTCTATTTTGGTTTTCATCAGAAAATTTAGTGTCTTCATTGTATCTGTGATATTGTAATATACAGGATTTTGACCATTCTATTCTACTGCCTTCTTCAGGAGCGCTGTGTTTGCGTATAAAGAGAGAAGTAGTTTTTTTTTCTGTCAGTGTGTAAATCAAAATGGTCATAAACTGGAAAAAACATTTATCATCATTCATGAGTTCAAAATTTATTTCAAAAGATATTTGAAACCACCCTACTATATAAAACCCCGGAGCCCTCTCACCGAAAAAAAAACCGACTCAAAACACCTGAGAATATATATATATATATATATATATATATATATAGAGAGAGAGAGAGAGAGAGAGAGAGAGAATGTATATGTATAATATATAAAATTTATATATATATGATATATATGTCTTATATATATATATATATATATATACAATATCATATACAGTATCATATAATATATACGATATATATGCATACAATAAATATAATTTATATATAATATAAAAATAACATATGATATATAACATTCAAAATATATATGTGATTTACATGTATCATATATATATATATATAGACAATGGCAACAATATATTATATAAATGAATATTTTATATCTAAATATACATATATATATATATACATATATATATTCAAAATATATAAGATATATAATATACATGTATTATGCAATATATATAAATATATATATATATGCATGCATGCATGTGTGTGTGTATGTGTGTGTGTGTCAGTTAAATGGAATAAATAAATAAGGAAGTAATAATTTTGCCATTTAAATATTTTCATTTAATGTTTATCACGTAACATAAACAGTCAGGCGGCACTTATACATTTCAAAATTTTTTTTCGCCTATTAAAGTGTCACGTGACGTAAACTAGTCATGCGATGAACAGAAATTTTCGGTTCTCCTTCTTGGATTTAAATCATTTAAGACGTTCATCATCAGATTTAAACTAGTCAGGCGGTAAATTTGAAAGGAGATATTTGCTTTCATCCAGTGCCGTGTCAACCATTTTGGCTTCGGGCCCTTTCTCTCAGCACTTTAAACAGAAATTACATTTTCGTTCAAACTGAATAAGCGGCTTAAAACACATCTAAGTTAAAAAAGAAGATATAAAATCATTACTACTTAATTCAATATCGAAAATTTATCATTTTAGATGTGACAGGCATTCTATGATACCATATAATGATAATTTGTTTGATATAACTGTTAGTTTAGTAAAATGGGAATTCCTGTGTATGGAGTGAGTGAGGGAGAGGCTCTCTGTGATTGGGTATACTAATCACGTGATGAGTCCAGAAGTCTTGGCGCAAAAATCCAAAATCCAGTCTGACAGATTCCTCCAGACGTTCCGTGCGGCGGGGGCGTTAGCTCTCAGAGAGACAACCCTAAGATACCAGATATCTTCTTCAGCGCGCTGGTAATTCCCTCAAACTCAACTTTATCACAGCAAGGACTGTATGTTGTCATTAATTGTTTCATGAGTTGATTGATAAATTGTTAGAACTAAGCGAAGTATTAATTCATTTTTTGTTGCTGTTAGCCTTAGAATAAACGCCATCATCATCATCATCATCATGTCGTGCCGCCAGCACGGATATCCCTGACCCTCTCAGAATAAACTTCATCTTTTCCTGATCTACTATATATTTCTTGGGAATTATTTCTTAAATCCGTATCTACTGGCGCCTTAAATAAGTTTCCAGCCTTTTTTTTTTTTTGTACAGTAATTTAAAATTGTCGTAGACTCTTGACAATTCACCATGTTATTGCTATACATCTTATGAGATGATTGACCTACATTTTTGATTTCAGGTTCAAATCAACAGCTACAGCAGCAATTGGAATACACCCTACTAAAACCTGATTGTCACAGCTAGTGAGTTTCAAAAATGCAATCTGGACGTCAGGACACTTTAGAAGAACGATATGCAATAAAATTCTATTTTAAACTTTGAAAAAATGCCACAGAAACGTATGGAATGCTTCAGACTGCTTTTGGAGCATCTTGCATGAATCGAGCATGAGTTTTTGAGTGGCATAAGAGATTCAAGGAAGACAGGGAGTCTGTCAGGGATGATGAGAGGTCTAGGAGGAGTAAGGAAGTCAATACACCAGAGTTGATTGGCCAAAGGGTTAGGGTTAGGTTTACTATGTTGAGGTTTTAAGAGAGTTCAGGAAGAGATTCCTCGGGAAGAGGCCAGCACTCTTCAAATCGGGTCCGTGGCATTTCCACCAGGACAATGCACCAGTCGACAACTCCATCCTTGTCATTGACTATTTGACCAAGATAGGCATCAAGACAGTTCTTCACCCTCCCTATTGTCCAGACCTTGTTTCCTTGTGACATTTGGTTATTCCCTAAGCTCAGAGGCTGTCGTTATGAGACAATCGAGGAGATGAAAGAGGCTGTGACGAAGGTCATTCACACGCTGACACAAGAGGACTTCCATGAGGCCTTCCAGAAGTTGTTGGAACGGTAGAAGAAGTGCATTGCAGCCGGAGGAGATTACTTCGAAAGGGATTAGTGTATCATGTGTGTACTATCAATAAAAGTGCCCATACGAAAAAAGTCTGGAAACCTATTTAATGATCCTCGTACTTCTGATGGGAATTATTAGATTTTTGATCCTTCAATTTTTTTCAAGAAGTCCTCTCATTTATTTATATCAATACGAAATGAACTTTTATATTTTCTTAAAGAGTTTACACCAAAAGCGAAACCCCTTCACGTGTTGCTCAAAATACCCAAGCCATGATCAAGAAACAGTTATTTCTTGGTTCATAAGACTTTTTTAATGGACAGTTGAAAATCGTCGTCTTCCAGCGTTATATAGAAAGTCAAGGTCAATTTCACTCAGCCATATTGCTGTGAGCCAGACGTTTGTTCTATTAGAAAAGAATAGGGTAATTGATTGACTTAAGATTTTTACAGTATAATTTAACTGTGGTCCAGTTAAAGTGAAGATTCTTTAGTATCGAAAGTGAATTGATCTGGGAGGAGATATTTATGTTTGACTTCACTGCAAGAAGTTTGCTGATCGCATCTTTTTCGGTTCGATTCTTTACAGGCTTCATTACCTAAAAAAAATGCTTTCATAAAATTGTACCAAAGACGTTTATCGTAATATGCATAAGAGCCAATAGTTTACAAGTTTGTATTTCTTGATAGATATAATTAAACATTTTCCGAATATAGTACGCGTATACACAAATGTTTAATCATGTCATATCGTCAAGGGTTATTCAATGCTTAGATGTTAGGGAATCGCGTTTGTTTAAGGTTCATATTTATATGCTTTGTCTAGTTGTTTCTCTTGATGTTTTTTGCAAATAGTCCAATCGAATATGAATAAATTTTAAACAGATCTTGATGGGACCTTAACAAGTACTATTACCTCGAGGCCTGAGTGGACATGGGAGTAATGGTAGAGAAGAAGGAATTCCAGCCTTCCCTGAGTTCCAGAAATGAAACCTCACTACCGGATGTAGTTCAGTGTCATTTTCAGGATACCCTCTATTTAGGGAGGGGTATTACCTCCGCTCTAGGGAATACAGTATTCTGAGCCCTGTCGACAGAGCGTTATACAAATATATGTTGAGCTCAGTTGGCTGGGGCTGTAGAATACACCGACTGCATCTCTGCAGAGGGATAAGAACTCTCCATAACGAGTGTCCTGGATATAACACTAAACAATCTGATGGTGAGGCTCTGGTAATGCTGGAGATTTAAGGAATGCGGAGTACCTCTTTTTTGCCATTACTCCCAGGTCCACTCTGGCCCGGAGTGGTAGCAGCTGATAGAGTCCTATCCGGCGGGTCAAATGGAACTGTTTGACATTTTAAAAAATGACTTACGCTAAATTGAATTATTTGAAATAGAACTGTTTGATCATTCAACCGTATGTAAACAAGTGACTAATGTTTAATTGAAATGTTAGTGATACATAGCAATATTTGGAACCATCTAACTTTGACTTATGCTAAACTGAATTGTTAGAAATAGAACTGTTTGATCATGGAACTGTGTGTAAAGAAATGTTTGAAGTTTGATTGAATTTTTCGGGAACTCGGAACTATTTAACTTTGTTGACTTATTTTTACAAATCCTATTTATCTAACTTAGACATAAATGTATATATATATATATATATATATATATATATATATAT
This sequence comes from Sepioteuthis lessoniana, assembly GCA_963585895.1. Lineage (NCBI taxonomy): Eukaryota > Metazoa > Mollusca > Cephalopoda > Myopsida > Loliginidae > Sepioteuthis > Sepioteuthis lessoniana. The sequence goes on along the minus strand of CAUZXS010001375.1, from coordinate 500 downwards.
ATACGAGGATCATTAAAAAGGTTTTCAGACTTTTTTCGTATGGGCACTTTTATTGATAGTACACACATGAAACTCTAGTCCCCTGTGAAGTAATCTCCTAGGGCTGCAATGCACTTGTAGTACCGTTCCAACAACTTCTGGAAGGCCCCATGGAAGTCGTCTTGTGTGAGCGTGTCAATGACCTTCGTCACAGCCTCTTTCTTCTCCTCAATTGTCTAATAACGACAGCCTTTGAGCTTAGGGAATACCCAAAAGTCACAGGGAGCAAGGTCTTGACTATAGGGAGGGTGAAGAACTGGCTTGATGCCCATGTTGGTCAAATAGTCTATGACAAGGATGGGGTTGTGGACTGGTGCATTGTCCTGGTGGAAATGCCACGGACCCGATTTGAAGAGTGCTGGCCTCTTCCCTAGGAATCTCTTCCTGAACTCTCTTAAAACCTCAACATAGTAAACCTAACCCTAACCCTTTGGCCAATCAATTGTAGTGTACTGACTTCC
>CAUZXS010001374.1:42500-45132 GCA_963585895.1 Sepioteuthis lessoniana | reverse complement strand
GTGTGTGCAATGGCTTTCGAGATTAGATTTATACGCCTACATTTATCCTTTTATTTTTCAACATACAGAGAGAGAGAGAGAGAGAGAGAGAGAGAGAGAGTGTGTGTGTGTGTGTGTGTGAAAGAGAGGAAGATGGTAGTTCTTAATATTATCTAACTCTCCCTGAAGGCAAAAATCTTCGCCCATTGAAATATTTGCATATGCCAATGTATACCATCAAAACATGAAATTCATACATAAATATTTATTTGGTTGGTTGTATTTTACTGCATGTCAGCCCTTCTAGGTTATCTCGTGCAAAAAACCTATTTATACATATCTATAAAATATTTATCATGTGTAAATTAATGCATTTTAGTTAAATTTTAAACGAACCTTAGCTCGTTTGTTTGCACACAGTTATATGTTTGCAAATATTTCTATCTCGCACTAGTAATTCAATTAGACATTATTTACTCGTTTACACACATTTGAATTGCTTCAAGTATTACAAAGTTATATTAATAATTCATGTTAACAATTATTTGTTTGCAAATAGTTAAATGGTTTCAAATATAGTGAATAATTAAAAAAGTTCTATTTGACTCATAGAAGGAACCTTAACATGTACAAGTAATCCGGGTCAGAGTGAATGCTGCATTTATCATTTGTCTTCATTCACAAGGAAAAATGAATAAATAATGCCTAAACTCCTTTACAAACTTCCAAAAATTCAGTGTTTTATATGGATAATGTCTTTACTTATTCTCCTCGTATGCAACTTATCTGTCATTTTATCTATCTTTTTTTCTGCTTTTTTGGGGAGGTGTGGCACTTTCTCGCTCACACACACACACACACACACACACACACACACACACACACACACACATATATATATATATATATATATATATATATATATATATATATATATATATATATAGACCAACAAAAATAAACAAACCTCAACAGACATGTATAAGCTTATAATGGAGTATATACCCGGTATATCAATCCATTGACAAAATATTATAGAACCTATTCTTTCTGTTATATGTTCAAAACCAAAATTCCTTCAAATGTAAGAAATTCATCCATTTAAAACTGAATTGTTTTAACTATAGTAATATGATTGAATTTCAAACCTCGTAATTTCTTAACAGAAAAAAAAATACTAAAAAGAATAATTTCGCCAGTAATAATAGAAATATTTCCTTTGTTTTTTTGAAAGAACTGATCTCACTCTTTTGAGTTGCATTTCGATGAATTTATGAACTAAATTCTTGTACGAAGTTAAAATGGCTATTATTTATTCTGTATGAACTGATTAATTTGTTTTAATCAATTTGGTTGTTGAAAAAACGAAGGAAATAATGAAGTAGCAAATAATGAAGTAGCAAAAACAATTCACTTATGTGAAACAAGAAGCGAAATCTTAAACGTGAGTTTAAATTTTTTTCTGTGCATTGAAAAGATCTTATAGCAAATTTTCCTCTTCCAGTTTTCTTTTCAAAATCAGAATTACTGTTTGGGTAAGGAATGAATCCCTTTCTTTCTGTTTTAGTATAAAAGAATATTCTGAAATGTTCTGCAATATTATACTAAAGAGTTTTAACATCTTTGAAACCGAATTTTTATCTATACTATGTAAAGTAAAGTTGGCGACCTCAGTCGAGGGTGACCGAAGGCTCCCATTCCAATAGGTACTACACCGATGTGTACGGGAGAGTACTACTCAATTCCCAAGATTGCTCCCCTTTACTCTTGATCCTTATCTTATAATGCTGAGTGTTAAGCAAATCGACATCAAGTACCATTTTTGAGTCTTTGGTATGAGTAGACCTGGATTGAACCCTAGTCTCCTTGAAGGCAAAATTTCAGAGATTGTCATTCCACACAAGCACACAAGAAAGAAATTTAATAATCGTTTCATTTCTAACAAAAATACTTTTTTTTTAAGTTATTATTCGAAAAGAGCTGATATTACACTTAATATCAAGTCTTGCATTTCGAGAAAATTATGAATTATGATTCTACGATAAACTTAAAATGGATCAGATAAAATCCATGTTATTAAATTTAATTGAAATCAGTTATTTTCTATTTTGTAAAAAAACAACAACTAATGATGATCTACTGAGGAATTAACAAAAAATAACAAAGAAAAAAATAATCAAACAAACAAAGCAAAAAAAACTGACGTGTTTGAAATAAAAAAGTGCAGTCTACCCATTATCATGTATGTTATAAACACTGAACTTAATGACTGTTTTCAGTTGATCCGATGCAACTCACATACAAGGAAACAGGGAAAAAGGTTTGGTCTATTCAGAAGCAGCTCCCATCTTGAGGAAATTATTTTTGTGATGTTACATTTAAATTCCTTTCAGGGATTTGGTTGGTTTGAAAACCTTCACAAAAGCAGTCTGATATATCAAGAAATGTTTTATTCAGCTATACTCTTTTATTTTGTACATTTATATCTAATATGAACATTGAAAATATTTCTTAAATCTGGAAATTTGGTACGACATCAAAGATAAATCATTTTCTGCAATGCATTTGATTCAAAATTTTAAAAAATTTCTTTATGGATTTGCATTTAAATATATATATATATATATATATATATATATATATATATATATAT
>CAUZXS010001374.1:2500-40000 GCA_963585895.1 Sepioteuthis lessoniana | reverse complement strand
TTCATCATACACTCTGCTATGATACTTTTGGCTTTTAATAGAATCTGTTGTTATTTGGTCTCCTCAAGGGCTTCCAAATTGAGCTCTCGGAAAACCTGTGGCTTTCAATTTTCATTAGCTCATATAAAGCCAGCTAATGCTGGCTTTTTAATATTTTAATGAGTATCCCCGATTATATATATATATATATATATATAACATGAAAAAAAATTTTGGGTGTCATTATAAATTTATTTCCGGTCAATGATGACCCTCTTCAGATGGTGAACAAAAACTGTTTAGTATCAGAATATCCTTTGGGTATGTTTACATTGCTTCCGACGAGAAGAGAATCAAATAAAAAAAATATTCAATTTTTTTTTATGGTGGAAATTGCTTATCCATTGTTATTATCATGTATAATGTCTTTATATTCAACTTTGGATATATATATATATATATATGGTAATACCAACATTAGCTTGAGTATATGTGTCTGTGCGCGTGTGTGTTTGTGTGCCTGTGTTCGCCAATAGACTGCTTAAAACATTTATACAACAATTACGTTTTTCAATATTACCTTCTCCCCTATCACTATGCATGAAAACTGATTCACAATTTTATATATATATATATATATATATATATATATAAATATGGGGGGTGCATGCGTGTGTGTGTGTGTGTGTGTGTAAATTCAAGCTTATTCTTTATAGAAAAAAAGCCATTTCCTCTCTCTTTCAGTGAGCACAGGTGGACTCGTATGGTGCTCCTCAGGCTAAATTCCCCTTTGTAAAACCTGTCTATGGTGTTTCCTTTAATCCCGTGTGCTCTTATATAGCTTCTCGGACCTAATGAAGAAGTAAATACTTTGTCACGTACATACATATATGAATGGATATAAACGTTTTATATAACTCAAAAGAAGATCAGATGAAAAATTCATTGACGATGATCTTTTCATCAAATATGAACAATTGAGCCTTTTTTAAATATAGTCCTCCTTATGGTCCATAAATTTCTTCTTTGGTATTGCAGTTCTTGGATTATTGGTATTACAGTTCTTGGTAAAACAAATTATCAACAGCAAATATGACACCATGATACGAACTTTTCAGCCTTTGAACTTTTCAGCCTATATTTGTAGATATAAATTTATGAAAGAAGCCAAAGAAGAACGATCCAGCTATTTTCTTCCGATAAATTTCGTTGACGACACTCATCTGGATCTAGTTTGCTGTTTAAATTTCTCTCCCCTATAAGACTATCAGTACGTTTATTACTGTCTCAAGATAAGGTTTACATTTAGCAAGGCCAGAGAGCTTTAAAGCCAAGTTTGGGAAGAATTAACATTTCATGCGGTTAATTATATTGCAAATAAAAAAAAATAAAGGAAATTGTTCATGGCGTAGTTGTTATCGGTGTAAAAAATGGACATGGCTCCCCGAGTTCAACGTGGATGTGGTTATATACATTTCACATAACATTAACAACCTTGGCAAAGGTATGAGTCCAAATATTCCACTCTAGCTATGGATGAATAGTTAGGTAGACGGGGATCCTTAATCTTGGTAAGCTGCTCAGTCTGGGAGAAAGATAAAAATGAATTTAAACCTGTTGAACTCCGCTTAAAAAAGACTGACCCTGTATTACATTCTGTTCGTTGCAGAGGTTTTAAGTGAATGTACATATTGGGAATAAAAACGACCCAAGTTACATCTTCCGAAATCAGTACAGATGAGAACTCACTTTTCGTAAATGTTTTAAATGTTAGCTCTTTTTATCTTTATAAAGATATGCATGAAAATTAATCTTACTATTTGGTTGTTTGATTGGTTGAGTTTTATAGCATATCAACCTTTCTAGGTTATTTAACGCAAAATCTATTTTTATGCAAAGAGTCAGCTCTTTCAAACAATTCAATTTAGCATGAGTACACAATTTAAGTGTCAAAACAGTTCTAGTTCAGCTAAATCAGTTTAGTATAAGTACAGATTTTGTTTACACACAGTTAAATGCCAAAACAGTTCAATAATAAACGATTCAATTTAGTTAAGTACAGTTTCAATATCAAAAAACAGTTCGATTTTAAATTATTCAGTTTAGCATAAGCATGCTGTTGAAATATAAGTAGCGATTTTAATTGTCAAAAAAATTATATTTAAGCTATTCAGTTTAATCAAACAGTTCAAATTCAAACAATTCAGATTAGCATAAGTATGCACTTGGTTCTATTTAACCCATAGATAGGGCCCTATCAGGTGCTACCATTCCGGGCTTAAGCGGACCTGGGATCTATGACAATGAAGGGGTGTTCGGAATCGAAAGGCTGTGGCAATCTTTCCTCACAATCTATAAAACGATTCAGTACAACATCATATTGTTTCTTTTTCGACAAGAGTCGTGGATTTCAGGTTCTGGTCGAAACAGTATCAGGTATGATTAAGCTCAACAAGGAAAAAAATTAGAAAGGTAAGAACCGAATTCCGAGAATACCCACATATGGCCGATTTTTTTTTAAAATTCTGATTCAGGGCCGCTCTTGTGATTCCTTGCAACATGTTCCTAGGCGCTGACATCTCAATATGGTGATTATACCATTCTGTTCAACGGGCAACTCCTAACTTTCTGGTCTATGCATTGTTAAACCGCGTGGGCCACTTAACCTACCCCTGTCTCGGACTGCAACATTATTTATCCCTTATTGTTTCTTTGAATATATTGAGCCCTCATATCCGGAAAAGAACATCTACATTTCTCACATAAACCTCCTAAAATTAAAGTACTTAAAAAATGATACACTTGTCAAGTGACCTCTGACAGTAATTGGCAAAATACCTTTCTTTATGAGTTACTGGTCCTTTCAAACCTATAGAGAAATCCTCTTTCCATCTCCTCCTCAATTAAAATCTACCCGACCTTATTAACAAGTTCAAGCAATCGTTTGATATCATCACACACACACACACACGCACACACACACAGATCCACATACATATACATACTCTAATTTTGGAGGTGCTCGTGGTCTTATGGTAACCGTCGTAGGAAATGGATACGACGACATGTGCTCAAATCCTTGACAAGGTTGTTTTCATTCTCATAGCGCAAATACCCTTGGAAAAAGTATGAATCCAACTATTTTCCCTCCAACTATGGGCAAATAGTTGTGCAAACTGGGTCCTTAAGCCTTGGCATGGTTACTAATCTAGGAGAAGGAAAACTCTGAATTCAAACCTGTTAATCTCCGTTTAAAAAATAACGGTGTGTCGCATCCTGCTCGTGTGGTGGGTTTGGTTATACGCATACTCTTACTATGCTGACATCCTTCACCGCTCAGATACGCTCACCCAAATACACATAGAGAGTGTGGAAGCAAAATTAGGATTATTCTAGTATAATAATAAACGGCTCTATTTTATTACAAGATTAATTTTGATTAAAAAAAACCCCTGCAAAATAAGAAGACACAAAACAGTAAATTTACCCAATTTGGCCATCATTTTTTCGATTATTGTATCAACACGCTTTCGAAAGGATTTGCATGCCTTTAAAATAAATTCTTCAGAAATTTTATTCAATTCGACCTCAATTGGAATCTCAAGCGAACCAATATTGGGATGGGAAGTTGCATTTGTTTTGCTTTCAAAAACGACCTATATAGCGTAATCAAGGGGAAGTTAAGATGGAGCTTGAAGGAGGCTATGAAGAAACTCCATTTATTTCGGAAAGTTTTTGGTCTTGTTTTCGGTGTTAAATAAAACATAGATTCTTTGTCTTTTGTTTTCTTGCTCACTTATATTGGGCTGAATTTTAATGTAATGGTGCTTGAATAATAAAGCTAATCAAGAAAATTTAGATTTATTGCGTCAACCTCCCACCCACCAAAATTGGACTAATCAGACAAAAAAGAAACGTTTAAGAAATTATTCCATATTTTGATTCTGCATCCCGTATGGCTATCTTCTGACTGTTATGCAACCTTGTCGGTGAGGTTTAGATTACGTTAATTGAATTTCCTGCTGAGAGGCAACACTGATATAAAAGAGGTGTCCTAAATGTTACACTAAACTGCATATTCCATCATTTCCGTTTGTTGCGAACATAAAAATAAAAACAAATGATGAAAAATATTTGTTATCAATATTTTCATCATTCCAGTAATATTTATTCAGCTTAGTTACATTTATATAACAAAAAAACTCAGCGGGTTAAGTAAGCGAACGCGTTGAATAGTCGGTCACTACACAGCAATTCGAGTGAGATGTCACACCAACATCTTGTCATCTTTTTATTATCGGCCGGTCGGTCATTCTGTTTTTCCATGTCACTTTTCACCGTATCCCTTGGCTGTTTTATCTTTCTTTCTGGGATGAATGATAACCGAAATATTATCTATTCGTTGTACACAATACTTTATTAACTTCATGTTGTCTTTTTCACTGAGATTACGCGGGTTACAAATCCGAAGAGCTAGTCACCGAATTTCACAAACGGAAATGATGTCCTAACGATTAAACGATTATATTCTAATTCTTAGCTGAAATGTAGGTCCTAACTTTTAGAATTTCTCGGCCACTTGAGATTATCCAAACATAGCAAAATTCACAAATGATCAGGGAGTCATCCCCTGTCAATTAAACAATAGAAACCGTTTCCAAATTTAAAAAAAAAATCATCCACTTTGCCTCTTAAATAATAAACACACTTACTCTATTATTTAGCTAAAACATTTAAACAAGAATTTTAAATTTGAAACAAATAAAAAAGATCTCTAAAAGGTGAATTTTTGTTACTTTCATAAGCAAATGAGTAAAAAGATAAAACTAAAAAGATGCCTAGAATTGTAAAATTGACTTTATTTTAATTGTTGTGAATCTTCTAATAGTAACTCATTCACATGAACTCTTGAGCCATTTTATTCTTTAAAAAGATAGTAAATCGTATTTTCAATGGAATAAACTTTTAACTTTGTAAATATTTTTCTATTAGAATTTCTTTAAGGAAAGAAGAATGTAAATATTGAAGGGGACGAGAATAATATATGCAAACGTCTGATGATGCATAAAAAATTTTGTTCAACAAATTCAACAAATTGAATTTCTTGGAATCAATTTTCACTTAATGTTTGCGCAAATATTGCAAGAAATAATGTCTTGACACAATGTGATAATAACTATCAATACAAGATAAGTTTAGCTCATATATATATATATATATATATATATATATATATATATATATATATATATGTGTGTGTGTGTGTGTGTAAGTAAGTAAGTAAGTAAATAATGGAGTGTAATCTGACAACATATAGAGAATAGTTGATAACAAGTTAATCCAATAGGAAGAAAAGCTTTATTGAGAAGCAAACTCAACACTATAGCGTTTCGGTTCAAATGAACCATCATCAGGACTGAGGAATGATATTTGTGATGTTAAACCAACGATGGATGTTTAAAAGTACAAAATACAAAAACCTAGGGAAAATTTGTATAACAAAAATAAGTTGGCCGTTTAATTAGTAAATCAGCGTTTGTTTGCTTTTTTTTATATTACGTCATTTGACTTAGAAATATTGTATAGAATTTATGTTCCGTTTGTTTATCGAAAAAGATTTAGAATCAAAGGGAAGAAGAAAAATAAAATAAAATAAAGAACGACTAAAAGAAAAAGTGAAAGTATGAAATCATGATATATATATATATATATATATATATATATATATATATATATATATATATATATATATATATATATATATATATAATTTTATTAGTTATTTTATAGTCTTTGGATAATTAAAGATACTGTATCTCAGAAAAGACCAGTTTTCTTTTCCATGGTTGAATGGCTTAAACAACAATGGTCCCACTGACCACAGACAGACCTTGCTCATTCGCGTGTACATGTGTGTAAACGGAGCGGTACGTAAACAGATAAAGAGAAATTTAGACTGAAACACAGAAATGTATAGATATCTAGAAAGAGAAATAAAGAGAGGAGGAAACTGATAGATTGCAGGAGTAGTAACTAAGTATTGGCGTATCCAAGTCGAAAAGGGAGTAATTTGAAAAGAAGCTTTTGCAAGTTTAACATAAAACTGTAATGTCATAAGCGGTCTCTAAAAGGGTCATAATAAGTAACTCTGTCTTGAAAATTTGCATTGGAAATCCAATTTACTGATTTACTTTTTATGTAAACTTGGAGACTGACCATGATGCCGGAGAAAAATATACAAGATTTCAGTTCTCTCCCCTTCTCTCAATATATATATATATGTATGTGTGTTTGTGTGTGTGTGTGTGTGTGGCCTATTCCAGTAGCTGCTCGTTCTAGACCAAGCAGAAGGGTTTCGGTTTGGGCTGGTGTATTAATATCCTGAAGCGCTATGTCATCAGCGTTGTCCACGTTTGTAATTGTTTGTGCAGGGTATCTTCTGCTTCTTTCCTTTGCTAGCTTGAAACCGTTATCTTTCATTATACATATAGACGTTCTAAGCACGCAGTCTGGGCAGGTAACGCAGACAAGAATGAATATATGTGCTTTAATCAAAGAGGCGATATCTCCACACTAAATGGTCATTCTCTGAAACTAGAAGACAAAGTCACCTACGTAAAAAGCAGTGTCGCTTCAACCAAGAAAGATATCAAAAGCAAGAACAGCAATCGATTGGCTATGGGGCATATGGAAGACTGACCAGACCGATAAAATAAAATGAAGTTTTTTCCAAGCAGTTGTTGTGTCGATACTGCTATATTGATGCAATATATGGACGCTAACTAAACGTTTGAAGAAAAAGCCTGACGGTAATTACACAAGAATGCTGCGAACAATATTGAACAAGTCCTGCAGGCAACATCCCACAAAACACCAGCTATACGACTACCTACTACCCATTACGAAAACTATCTAAGTTAGATGAACCAGACATGCAGGACACTGGTGGAGAAGTAGGAACGAACTCATAAGTGTCATACTCCTGTGGATCCCTTTACATGGACTAGCAAAGGCAGGATTACTAGCTAGAACTTATATACAACAACTCTGTACTGATACAGTAAAATACATTGGTAGACCTGTCTAGCGTATCCACAAATCGTATGGAAATCGATTTAAATCATAAAAAACGAAAGCATCTAAAATACAGCAAAGAGTAGAATTTTAAAAATCATGGTAATTCAGATTATTTTGGTACATGGAAAAATTATATTCGTAAAATTTCTTTCATTTGCGTGATCAAAACACTCACATAAAACGTTCTCATTTAAGTCTGTCATATTTATATCCTGTTAACCTAAATGCTTTTCCCCCGTCACTTTTATATCTTTATACAAATCCTTCTTGTTTTCTTCGCTAAAACCATGAAGATTCTCTAAAGATCTTTTCAAGAACCCATCGAGAAAGTTTACATTTATGTTTATATTATCGACTATTTTTATTGATTGATTTTAACGGCATACCAATCTGTCTATAATTATTTTATATGTAATGGTTAGCGAATTGCTTCCATACTACGTTTATATTTACGGTTAGTTTGTGTGTCATCTTTTAGATTTTGTTCACATGATTTCAAGTATTCGTACCTAATACAGTAATCTGTATACAGTTCAATGACACTAATCACTTCTATCTCAAGATTTATACATATGGTTTCAAGAAATCCTTTCCATTTGATCCTAATAATTTTTTTGCATGAAAAATATTTCAAGTAAATAATGATAATAATAATAATCCTAAGAAAAAAAAATATTGCGTCAAATAACTATTCTTGATAAAAACAATTTACACTGATAATTTCAAGACAAGTCTACTTGACCCACACCAGGTTCGTCTAAAATTTTTATAAGCCGTAGGAAAATTTTATTTATTTATTTTTTTGTTTGTTTAATGGCATATCAACCTTTGTAGGTTATATAATGCCAAATCTATTCTCCTAGAAGAACAGTGGTGGTACATTTTAACCCATAGCTGGGAGGATAAGGGGGTTCATACCTTTCCCAAGGTTATTTGCCCGAAACTGAACGTAATAGCGCGACTGGAGTAGGAACTCGCGTACTACGATTCCGCAGTCCATCGCTTTAACCATTACACCACGAGGACACCCCCCCGGGAAAATTTTAGATATGTCCCAAATCTCTAAGATTTGTATAGGCCTCACCTACACAGAAATTTAGACGGACATTCAAAATAGTTTTTTCTTACTTTATAAGAAGGGGAAATGTGTTATCATAATATTCAACTAGAAGTCTGTTTTCTGGGTGAGGCTTAGAACTTTTTGAACAACTCTTATATATATATATATATATATATATATATATATATATATATATATATATATATATATATATATATATATATATATATATATATAAGTATTATTCGGTCCAGTTAATTCGGTCCATTGGATCTGAAGAAGTCCTATTATATTTTTCTTCGTGTTTTTGGTTCACTCCAGAAACGAAAACAGGATGGATATAAATTTATAATCCTAAAATAACCGGTCTTTGGTATTTTCTTTATATATATATATATATATATATATATATATATATATATATATATATATATATATATATATATGAAATCCTAACAGTCATAATCAGTCTAGTTCTGAGTGGACCTGGATGTAATCGAAATGAATGAATACTTCACATTCCAGGAACAGGAATCTTACCATCAGATGCAGTTTTAGTGTCATACCCTGTTTTTCAGTTATTAAACACATTATAAATAGTTTCTTTTGAAAGCCTTTGTGGTGAAATGGTTAGCATCGTCGGAAAGGGAAACGGTGCCCTAAGTTCAAACCCTGGACGTCGATGTTTACGTTACACATATTGCTAATACCCTCGGCAAAGGTATCAAACTATTCTCTTTCCCTCAATCGATAAATAGTAGGACAGACTAGGCTCTTTAACCTTGCTGTAGTGACCAGTCTTGAAAAGAGAAAACTAAATTCAAACCCGTTCAACTCCGCTTTAAAACTGTCCTCGTGTTACATCCTACTCGTGCAAAATGGTTGGGTAAATGTATATATATAACTTCTTTGTTGGTGCTTGTTTTATTGTTCTCAGGAATTTGATTGGCTTCCATTCTAAAATGATATTTAACTCAATGTGAACAAAAAAGACTTAGTTTGGTGTCTGAGCCTGATTCTAAAATTAGCAATATCTCCGAGATATTTTACATTTGTCATCCAGAATTAATTCATCAGTAATTTCATGAAATGTTTTTGGTTTGTTGAAATAACCTCTTCATGATAATCTCTTTTTTTCTGTCTGCTAAAACGGTTTAAGCAATTTGATTTGACCTACAATAGATAAATTGATTAGAGGAATTTATAGAGAAAATGAAGTTAAATATTTGATTACGACATAAGGATTGCTGAAAAATTAAACATGAAAGAGCTTCACTTCTTTAAAAGGATTTTTCTCCGTCTTTATCTGCATAAAGTTTTATTTTGGTGTCCAAACCTGACTCATACCCTGATTTATATTTCTTTAAAAACTTTTAATATTTCCAAAGTCTCCCTATCTATAATCGCTTAATTAAATGAAAGTGTTGATGTATTTCCTTTATAAGACCTGCCAATGATATTTTACGATGTATTTCTATTGTAAAATAATTTATTTTCCTTGCTTCATAAATTGCAAATCCATCTCCAGTTTAAGTTTTTGGGGTTACGGATAATATAATGAGAAAATCAATGCAGCAATGTCATGTATCAAAAGTGGAGTGCTTTGAATAATGAAATTGTTGCTGGTATAAGTTAGATAAATGCCAAGGGAACTACTTTATAAAAAAAATCACGTTTCTTTATTATTTTCCCTTTTTACCAAATACAGCTTTAGTTTTTATACTTTTGGAAAAAAATTTGTAAATGGCATTTTCGAGAATTAATGTAAAAGTTAATTTACTAGAAATTTATCATTCGTTTTTCGATCGTTGCAGTATATGAAACTCCGAGTTACGGGGAAAAAACTGACAACGGGGTTTTTAAAAAAATAGGTTTTAATCTACATTTTCAAGCATCAAATAGTTTTCAAATATTTTTTTCAAAATTTCCTGCAGCTTCAGTATTATTATTATTATTTACTCCTATAGAGTTTTTCACATCAGTGTTAGCTGTTGGTTTTTCACTGGAGTTTGAGTGACAGCAAGTCTCCTCAAGTCTCCAGGACTCGTCTTAGTATTCTGGCCGTTCTTAGAAATGCTGTCGTTTGGATAATCTCTACCCGTCCGCCAACTTCTAAGTCTTCCAGGCCTTTTAATAATCCTTTAGTTATTGTGCCTAAGGCACCAATCACAATTGGCACAATCGTTACTTTCATGTTCCACACATTTTTCAATTCTCTAGCAAGGTCAAGGTATTTATTTTTCCTTTCACTTTCCTTCAGATTTATTCTGTGGTCCGCCGGGACAGCAAAGTCGACAATTTTGCAGATTCTCTTTTTTTTGTTGATTATTATGAGATCTGGTCATCTGGCCGGGATTAGGTGATCCGTTTGTATATTAAAGTCCCATAGGAGTTTATGCGAGTCATTTTCTAGGACAGGTGCTGGGTTGTGCATTATTATTATTATTATTATCATTATTATTATTATTATTATTATTATTATTATTATTCACTCATTAGAGCTTTTTACATCAGCGTTAGCCGATGGTTTTTCACAGGAGTCTGAGTGAAAGCAAGTCTCCACAAGTCTCCATGATTCTTCTTAGTATTCTGGCCGTTCACAGCAGTGCTGTCGTTTGGATGAGTCTCCCCTCGTCCGCCAACTTCCTTTAGTTACCGTTCCAAACGCACCAATTATAATTGGTATAATTTTCACCTGCATGTTCCACAGCTTTTTCAATTCCCTAGCAAGGTCGAAGTACTTATCCTTCTTTTCACATTCTTTCAGTTTTATTCTGTGGTCAGCTGGGACAGCAAAGTCGACTATTTTGCAAGTTCTCTTTTTTTGTTGATTATTATTATTATTATTATTATTATTATTATTAATATTATTATTATTATTATTATTATTATTATTATTTAAATTAATGGGACAGATTTATTTTAATTTTCAGACTACAAGCGTGGTAAAATATCAGCTGATCCAGGTTGACCTTGAACACGTGGGAAAATACTCACTTCGTGTTTCCTTTTTAAAATTCAGCTCAGCTAAATAAACTAGGATTATTAAAAGGGTGTTTAGTTTAGTGTGTCCTACAAATGAAACACAGGATCAGATTCTGTGTCAAGCGTCAAGGCAATGTGACAGAAACAATTAAGACATTGATTGAGATTGATGGAGATAAATTTCCATCTCGGGCTGGGGTGGTTGCAGATTTTACAGTGGTGAGGCTGCAGAAGCTCAACTCTTTTCTAACTGAAAGTCACATTGTAGGAGTAAAAGATTACAGTTACAAAAAGAGACTGGAGAAATTAGGACATACAAGACAAGTGATAAAACTAATAAAAAGATTATAAGTTACCGGTAGATATTTGAGAAATTACAATTAACTGTTTTACAAGAAAAAAGTTAGAGAGGTGATCTGAATGAAACTTTGAAAATATTCATTGGAATTTCAGGCAGACAGTAATTTACGAAGCCCTTTGCTTCGATGTGGCACAAGGCCGAATGAATGGGGTACCCAATGAGACTCAAACTCACTCGTGTAGGTTTGCTAGTCTAGCTTGCTAACAGTTACACCACCAGAGGCGCCCTGGGATTTCAGGCAGATATTATTGTTGATATTTCTTCTCGAACTGGGAATTTACTATCTAAAAATTACACAAAGGTTCAGTTTGATATTAATAATCTTTTAAGCTCATTTATATAGTTTCAAGTAAGGTAAACGATTAAATAGATTTATTTGATGCATATATCGGATATTATTGTTGATATTTCTTCTCGAACTTGGAATTTACTATCTAAAAATTAATCTTTAAATCAATTAGATTTTTGTTTATAAAATGATACATTTCTGGAACAAATTCCCTAATCAGACCAAAAACTGCAATCGTGTAAAAAAGTAATTAAGATTAAATTGAATGATTTAAAATAAATAAATCTAAGATAAATAATTTTTGATGGCATTTGGTTTAATGACCTGTCAACAATTATAGGTCATTCAATATCAAATCATTTTTATAGATACGTGGGGTACTCAGTAAGTTTCCAGACATTTTTTGCACAGGCATTTAAAATTGTCGTAGACACTTGAAAATTCAGTACGTTATTGCTATATATCTTATGAGATGACTGACCAATATTTATGATTTCAGGTTCAAATGAACAGCTACAGCAGCAATTGGAATACACCCCACTAAAGCCTGATTGTCACAGCTGGCGAATTTCATAAATGCAATCTGGACGTGAGGACACTTTAGAAGAAAAATATGCAATAAAATTGTGTTTCAAACTTGGAAAAAAATGCCACAGAAACGTATGAAATGCTTCAGACTGCTTTTGGAGCATATTGGATGAATTGAGCATTAGTTTTTGAGTGGCATAAGAGATTCAAGGAAGGCAGGGAGGTTAGGGTTACTATGTTGAGGTTTTAAGGGAGTTCAGGAAGAGATTCCGTCGGAAGAGGCCAGCACTCTTCAAATCGGGTCAGTGACATTTCTACCAGGACAATGCACCAGTCCACAACTCTACCCTTGTCACTGACTATTTGACCAAGATGGGCATCAAGACAGTTCCTCACCCTTCCTTTAGTCCAGAGCTTGCTCCCTGTGACTTTTGGTTATTCCCTAAGCTCAGAGGCTGTCGTTATGAGACAGCTGAGGAGATAAAAGAGGCTGTGATGAATGTCATTGACACGCTCACACAAGAGGACTTCGATGGGGCCTTCTAGAAGTTGCTAGAACGGTACAACAAGTGCATTGCAACCGGAGAAGAGTACTTCGATGGGGACTAGAGTTTCATGTGTACTATCAATAAAAGTGCCCATACAAAAAAAGTCTGGAAACTTATTTAATGATCCTCGTATATATTAAATATACGATTTCTAAACGCATTTTCGAGATTACATCTTTAAATGAGCCTGAGCTTATTTTTTCACACAGTTAAATGGGTTCACTTATTTCTGTCAAATACGGAAAATTCTATTTACTATTAATCATTCCTGAGCACACAGTTTAAATGTTTTCAAGTATTTCTATGTGTCACAAACAATTCAATTAAACATCAGTTATTTGTTTGCACACTGCTAAATGATCAAAAAGTTCAATTTCAAACAACTGAATTTAACATAAGTATATAGCTTAAATGTCAGACACTTCTATTTGACTCATAGATAGGACCCTATAAGATGCTTCCTCTCCGGGGCCAGAGTGGACCAGCGAGTGATGGCAATGAAGCAGTACTTCGCATTCCCCAAAGCTCCAGCATTACTGAAAACCCCACAATCAGATTGTTAAGTGTTATATCCGAGACATTCGTTGGGATAGTGTTACTCCTTTGCAGAGATGCAGTCGGTGTATTCTACAGCCCCAACCGACTGGGCCACTTGTTGGGGTAGTCTAAATCCTTTGCAGAGATGCAGTCGGTGTATTCTACAACCCCAGCCGACTGGGCCACTTGTTGGGGTAGTCTAAACCCTTTGCAGAGATGCAGTCGGTGTATTCTACAGCCCCAGCCGACTGGGCCACTTGTTGGGGTAGTCTAAACCCTTTGCAGAGATGCAGTCGGTGTATTCTACAACTCCAGCCGACTGGGCCACTTGTTGGGGTAGTCTAAACCCTTTGCAGAGATGCAGTCGGTGTATTCTACAACTCCAGCCGACTGGGCCACTTGTTGGGGTAGTCTAAACCCTTTGCAGAGATGCAGTCGGTGTATTCTACAACCCCAGCCGACTGGGCCAATTAACATTGTGTACTACAATTCCAAAGTAGAGTAAACAATTGACAGATAACTTTATTGAGTTTTAGCATTTTTTAATATCTGCTTCCAATCATCTTTACTGATAACGCTGTTTATTTTTCTCCTCGTCATCGCATTTCATTAATGCTTTCTCATCCATTCATACTTTATTTCTCCATTCTTTATTTTCACAATCCTTTATTCATTCATACTGCCACATTTTTTTTTTGTTTCATGTAAATAAATCTTCTGCAAACACCAGATTATCCTGAAGTGATTGTGATGAGCCGTAGTCTGATTTATGTTTTCCAGGTCATTTCCAAGCGGTGCTTAAAGCAAACAGAATGCCGTTAATAAATTACACCTTATTCAAGCTACTGTTATTTTATTATCATTACAACAGATATTATTAGTTTTATTATTTCTCTTGTTTTAACTGCCCTGACTGAAAAGATAATTCATCACAAACGTACAATTACTACTAATATAAATTGTACGTCAGTGATTAGTTCCCCATTATTTATTACGACAATACAAACAGAAACACCATGACCACTGACAGCAACAGTGAAGAGCAATGACAGTTTTGACAGTTTCACAGAGCCTGGTAGCGGGAGATGGGAATGCCTGGGATTCCATTATTTCTCTGAAACAAGAAAATGCAACCTTAAAAACTTAAAAGGCATTACTATTTTTATTATTAGATTTTTTTCTTTTTTTTTTATAATATGCTTTTTAATTCCAACTTCAGTAGTTTTATATTCTACGAACACTAAACAAGGAGAATGAACCCTGTAGACTGGGGCTGTAGAATACGCAAACTGCATCTCTGCAGCAAGGTAAAATATCACACTAAATCATCTGATGGTGAAGCTCCTGTTATGGAGAAATGGATAATGAGGAGTACTCGTTTGTTGTCATTACTGCCAGGTCCACTCTGACCCGAAGTGTTCGTATCTGTTAGAGTCCGATCTATGGATCAAATAGATCAGTTTAATAATTTACACTATCTGAGACAATTTAACCATGCTCCCAAATGCTTAATATTTGATTGAATTATTAGCAATGGATGGCAATGCTTGAAACCATTTAACTGTGTGCAAATAGAAATATTAGTGTTTGCAATAATTGAAGACATTTAACTGTGTGCAACCAAATGATTAATATTGGATTGCATTATTGGTACTATATGGTAATGCTTGAGACCATTAAACTGTGTGCAAACAGATAAGTTCTGGATCGTTAAAAAGGTTACCGAGAAACTATATGCTTTGGATTCATATATAGTACTTACATATATAAACAGGAATAAACAGCATTGAATAAACTACAAAGGTTGATATGCCATAAAAACCAACGAATAATCAAACAAACAACATGATGGAAAAAATTGAAAAAAATAGGTTTTGACGAGATTTCAACTCGCACTTTTCACGAGAAAAAGCAATTTGTTTGGGAGAACACTTACGTATTATTCTGCGAAATACAACTACAAATAATAATTACAAAATAATCATACTGCAACATTCTTTATTTTACTATTTTCATCTTGGTGCTTATTGCTTGATTACATTTACAATCATAATAGTAGTAGAAGCAGCAATCATCATCATCATCATCATCATCATAAAAACTTGATGATAGCCTGAAGTTCCCTGACTCCCTCGCCATCCGTCCCTATCATCCATCACTTCTAGCAAGACTACATCCAGTGTCCGCACAGAGCTCATGCATTTCAGTCATAGTCGGCCAACTCTGTAGGAGACCATAAGAGAACGTCGCTTACTCCCCCAACAGTGCCAAGAATGTCTCGCTCATTTTGTTCGGATAGCTTGTAAGATGAGAGGTAAGTGGCTTTGGAGCTGCTGTTTAGTGAAATGTTGTTTCAGGGATTTGTTTAAATTAGCAGGCAATATTCTAGCTTTTTCTCCGTGCATTTAGTTAGAATTCATGTGGTGCCTCCATTCAGGAGTCTTAACACAGCCACGTTCATAATATGTAATCTAGAAAGATTATAAACAGATATGCTGCTATGGTATCCCCTTGAAAGATTCCACCAATAAGAGGAGTGTAGATTACTGCTTCATTGTCATTACTCCCCCATCCACTCTGATCCGAAGTGGTAATACCAGTTCGAATCGTATTTGTGGGTCAAAAGTAGCTTTTTAAAAATTTATCCAAGTCGAAAGGGCAAAAAATCTGTTTAGAAACCACTCTACAAAATGTGAATATAGACATTAATGAAGACAATTACGAAACCCCTTTGCTTAAGAATAACCCTTAATTAATCAATCATGAGCTTAGCTTAGTTTGGTACAAGGGTAGATGCATTAATGATCAACATAGAATCAACCTGACTTATAATTAGGTGACTATATACTTCGTAAGACGCCGGAAAAATGTAGCTTAGATTTGGCATATGATCAATAAGTAAGTAAAGTTGGTGACCGTATTAGAGGGCAACCCGAAGGCTCCGTTTTCATTAGTTACTACACTAAGGTGTAAGAAAGGACGCTACTTCTTTCTCTGGATTGCTCCACTTTACCCTTGATTCGTACCTTATGATACTGAGTGATAAGCAAGAAGGCATCAAGTATATTTTTTGGAGTCTTTGTAAAAACTGACTTGAACTTGAATTGAATCCTGGTCTCTCAGATTATTGGCAAACACTCTAGCCATTTGGCCACAGCCCAACTTATTGAACAATTCTAGAACAGAAGCCTCTCCTGCTGCTACAGTTTAGTGTCATAACAAAAGCACAGAACGACTAGACTAAATTCATCGGAATTTCTTACAGAAACGAAAGTGTTTATTAATTCTTGAGAGGCGTTTCTTACATCTTAATATTCTTTTAAATTTATCTCAACATCCATTTTCTATCCTATGAGAGGAGCAATGAATAAAATAGACAGACAGTCCAATTGGCTATGACAATAGAATACGCTGTCTGCATCTCTGAGTAGAAGTAAGACCCACTCCCAACGAGTATCTTAGATATGACTCTATATAATCTGATGGTGAGGCTCCTGTTCTGGAAGACTGGGAACTGTGGAGTACCCTTTAATTATCATTATTCACAGGTCCACTTTGACTCGGTTTGGTTGGACCCGGTAATATCCGACATATGCATCAAATAAATCTGTTTAATCGTTTACCGTACTTGAAACCATTTAACCGAGTTAAAAAAATGATTCATGTTAAACTGAACCTTTGTGTACTAATCGATTAATATCAAATCAACCTATAAGTATTACATAGCGATTCTTTAAACCATTTAACTGCGTGCAAATGAAGGAATAATGTTGAATAGAATAATCAGCGTTGGATAGCAATACTCGAAAATATTTAGGATCCTAGGTATGATATTAAACAATATTTGATGATGAGGCTGCAGTCTTGAAGTTTGGGGAATGTGGAATATCCCTTTATTACAATTACTCTCAGGTCCATCCTGAACCAGAGTGGTAGAATCTGCTGAGGCTCCATCAATTGGAATACTTAGCCATTCTATTTTTTAAACCATTTAATTGTGTACAAACAAATGACTGATATCAAATTTAATTGTTAATATTATATAGTAATACCTGGAATCATTTAGCTTTGTGCAAACGAATGGATAATGTTGAATAGAATTATCAAATAGCACTATTTATTTAAAAATTCTTTAAACCATTTAACTGTTCGCAATCAAATGGGTTAAGACTTGATTGAAAATGATTTTTTTACCGACAAACTAATAATTTACATTGTATAGTATACCTAGATAAGTGCAAACACAAGCACTTATGCACAAAATTACATGATTCTAATAACATATACATATGTTCACAGATATGTTCCAGTATATTTGAGCAGAACACACACACACACACACACACACACACACACACACACACACACACACACACACACACACACACACACACACACATATGGCTTCAAGGAAAAAATAATTTACATTATATATATATATGTGCATATATATATATATATATATATATATATAGTGGGGATGTTTGTGTGTAATTTGACATTAAATAACCTATAAGAGTTGATATGCCATAAAACACAAATAACCAACCAAACATGGATGGAAAGAAAAGCTAGTCAAATTTAATAACAATTGCTCCATCTAGTATAGTGTGAGTTACTTAAAATCCCTGATATAATAATAAAGAAAAATAAAGTTGATGACCGTAGTCGAGGGTGACCAGAAGGTTCACTTTTCAATAGCTATTACACCAAGGTGTAGGGGAGGGCGCTACTCTTTTCCCTTGATAGATCCAATTTACTCTTACCTTATAATGCTGAGTGTTAAGCAGTGCCGCATCAAGTACCATTTTTATGGTATGACTCAAACTGGGATTGAACACTCTACTCATTAGGCCAATATCCGGTATGATATAACACTAAGTTGTAGTAATTACTAATTAACAAAAAAGTGGTTGTAGTAATTTACCTAGCTTAACTTAGTTGGGCACAATGACATTATTATGAGGAAACATATGAGCCTCAAACTTAGATCTGATAGCATAACTCAAAAACACTGCTTAGATTTGTCACATGACAGAAGATACAGGCATTTTGATAAGACTCATTACCCAGTTGGAAGTAGTCCTCCGAAACCATTGCATATAATTCATGAAACTTTGCAGAATTAGGCACAAAGCAAATGAGCCATCAAGGAAGAATCGAACGCATTTAACATCGTGGTAGTTGTTGCGTTATCTAACGCAGAAGAATGTAATTATATGACTTCAAGTAATTTATCATTTGAAAAGAATTTTAGCTTCAATTTATGATTCTTAATATAAATAATTTGCGAATCGTCGAATAGTTTCTAGTATTCTTATCCAATCCCAACAAGCTGAAAACAAATACACTATTTCAAGAAGTCCTATCAAATAATAGTAATTTATGCACACTTATCTTTTCAGGTACATATTTCTATTTAAGGATTATCATTTTTTGCATACAGTTATCTGGTTTCAATTATTCCTTTCTAATACTAATAATTTTCAAACAAAAATATTTGTTTCATGAATGTCACCCAAGCAGCTACTATACGTTCTTGTTTGAAACTGGGAGTAATGGCAAGGTTGAGATGAGTACATACACTCCAGAGCAGAAGCCGCATTAACGGATTAAGTTTAGAGTCATTCTCAAGAAAAGGAACAATTGGATTTAAATTTTCCGAGTTTCTAAGAGCAATGGTTGTAATTATCAACTTTTCAGTGATTTTTCTTTCGTTGCAATTAAATCTTATCTCAACATTCATTTTGTATCCAACTGTGAAGTAATAAGTAAAATAGACGGAAAGAAAACGTGTGTAAAAATGGATAATGATTGCTCCCTCTAATAAAAAGTGAATTAATCAAAAGTCATACCAAAGACTTAAAAAATGGTACTTGTTACCTCCTTGCTTAACACTCAGCAATATAAGGTACGTATCTAGGATAAAGTGGAGCAATCTAGGGAAAGAAGTAGCACCCACCCCTATACCTCGGTGTAGTAGCTATTGAAAAGGGAGCCTTCGGGTTGCCCTCGACTACTGTCGCCAACTTTACTTTTATAAGTTAATAACATCGTACTTCTTTAAAATACTTGTTATTACAGATGCAACTCATTCTATGAGGCACTACTTTCATTTTTAGAAAGAAAACAACCCATTTACTAAACAAAAATAAAATCAACTATTCTACTTTACTTATTTTATAATACAACCAAACATTTCATGAATTTATCTCCATTTTTGCAGTTTTTTTTTCTTTTTATTATTTAACCTTCTGCAAAAGACATTAATTCTTTATGTTTTCAGCATATTCGTGGTTGGAGAACTACAACCACCACCACCAACAACAACTACAAAAACAATAATAATGAGTAGTACTTTTCGATGGTCTTTTCGTCGATGTGGCAGAAGGCCAAATGAATAGGTTGCCCAATTGGCTAGGGCTGAAGAATACACCAACTGCTTCTCTGTAGAAGGGTAAGACCTCCCCAGCGAGTGTCCTGTATATGACACTAAACAATCTGATAGTGAGATTTCTGTGATGTTGGAACTCTGGGGAATGCGGAGTACCCCTTCATTGCCATCGTTCCCAAGTCCATTCTGGCCCAGAGTGGTGGCACCTGATAGGACCTCTATATGGGTCAAATAAAACTAAACTGTGCACTTATGCTAAACGGAATTGCTTGAAATAGAAATGTTTTGACATTTACACTGCGTACTTATGCCAAAATGAATTGGTTGAAATGGAAGTGTTTTTGAATGTTAAACTGAATGGCTTGAAATAGAACTTTTTTTTACATTTAACAGTGTGAACAAAAAACATACATATACTAAATGGAATTGCTTGAATTAGAACTGTTTGACTAAACTGAATAGCTTGAGAAGAGAAATAATTTTGACAATTAAACTGTACACTTATGCTAAACTGAATTATTTGAAATAGAACTGTTTATTCGTATCAAAATTGATTTGACATCACAGGACCAACAAAGGTTGATATGACATAAAACCCAAGCAAACAAACGAACGATTTTGTGGTGGCACCCAATGAGATTCGAATTCACTCGTGTAGGTTAGCTAATCTAGCTTGCTAACCGTTGCAACCTTTCCCTGTTACTACCGATCCTTTGTATGAACCGTTCAAATATTCAACTAGTGTTCTTGTTTGAACTGTTGCATGATCTCTCTCTCTCTCTCTCTCTCTAAATCTTTCTCGTTAAACAATGTACACAAATTCTATACAATATTCCTAATAAGTCAAATGACGTCATTTAAACATCAAACGCTGATTCGCCAGTTAAACGGCCAACTTTTTCTTACTATACATATTTTACCCTAGGTTTTTGTATTTCACATTTCTAAACATCCATCGTTAACTTAAAATTATTAATGTCACTCCTCATGGTCCTGATGATGGTTCAGTAGAACCGAAACGCTATTGTGTCGACCCGTTGATAAATCATTCCTTCCACTTGGATTGTTGTCATCAGTTTTTCTACACACACACACACACACACACACACACACACACACACACATATATATATATATATATATATATATATATATATATATATATATATATATATTTCTTTTCCCCTGTTATTGTATTTCATTAAAACATCCATTGTTGTTCTATCAACACTTGTTTCATCATCTTAAAGTCCAGATGAAAGTTTACTAAAACTAAAACGTTTTAACGCTGACTTTCCTTCATGATAAATTCATCACTTTTGGATTACTTTGTTTTTCTATTTTCTCCATAAATTATAAATTTATATATATATATGATGATGTGTCAAAAAATTCTTCACGTGAGCAAGAATGGAATTACTGTTTGATTTAATTTTTATTGAACATTTGGAGAATGGTCAAAGATACTGGAGAAGCGATTTGCCAAGAGTTTTAGACACTGGTATGAATATACATAGTTTTTATTGCTCTTGGGCATTTTCTTCTTTTTCGGACAGAAAACATTTCAGCTTCTACAAGAGTTTTGGAATGTAAATGTTATTTCTTTAAGAATTCTTCACAAATTTGTGAATTCTTCTTCTATGTTATAAAAAAAACATCACTAACAATATTTTTATACTCTGGTTGATTGGTTGATTCGGTTTTATGGCATATCAACTTTTTTATCTTATTTAATGCCAAATCCATTTTTATACAAATAAACAGCTCTATTTCAAACATGTTAGTTTAGCATAAGCACACAATTAGATTGTCAAAAACATTTCTCTTCTCAAGATGTTCAGTTTAGTCAAATAGTTCTAATTCAAACAATTTTCTACTGTATATAAGTAAAGGTTTTGTTTACACACAGTTAAATGTCAAAAATATTCCAATTTCAAGCAATTCAGTTTGGCAAAAGTACGCAGTATAGTTATATTTGACTCATAGATAGGACCTTATCTTATGCTGCAACTCCGAGCCAGAGTGGACCAGGGAGATATGGCAATGTTGGGGTACTCCGAATTCCCCAAAGCTCCAGCATTACTGAAATCTCATCTTTATCAAGACACTCGTTAGGGTGGGAGGCTTACCCCTGCGCAGAGGTGCAGTCGGTGTATTCTACTACCCCAGCCGACTGGGCAATTTTCTTTTCTGGCTAAATAGCAAGGATTCGTTTTAGTATTGTAGTGCAACATTTTATATCATTGAATCTTACATAAAATGTCGAATTCACGATTATTCATGATTGGGTATTATCAAGATGAATGCCAGAAGTGAAGTAATATATTTCAACATTTGATATTGTAATTCTGGGTATTGTATCGTATCTCATTTTCGTGAGATGGTTTATTCATGATTATACTTTTTCTCATAAATGTGAGCTATCTCTGGATCAAGGAAGACTAACATTTTTCATGAATTTATAGTGAAACATGTTGCTGCTAAAGCAGAAGATAACAAAACAAACCAAAAACAAAAATTTTTAAAAATACCAGTTTGAATTTAGAGAAAAAAATTGTAAGAGAAAGCAGTAAACAATGGTTGTTTTGAAATTTTCCAATTTAGATGTGAGGATTTGAGGTGATACAGGGAAAGACTTGGGCATGTCATTCAACGAAAGCAAGTGAGCAAAATTATGGAAAATAAACCGAAAGGAATAATTCGGGCTTGTTCAATGAAACATACTCTTTAACAACTGACCGACTCTCATCTTCTGGCTGCGATAGAAAAATATGGAGAAATTACTGAAATAAGAATAGCTGGTTGGTGGGTGTTGGATGCTGGGTATTTTTTCCTCTTATTTATTCATTTAAAACAATGGGAAATGTATATTTCCTTTAAGATTATATTCTTTGTTTATTAAAAGTTGCTTAAAAGCCGACATTACATTTACATTCTTAGTTGAGTAAAAACTTATTTATTTCATTTATAAATATTTAGAAATGAATAAGGGTAATTACTCTACAAAGATGATTTATATCTGAATCTTTAGGAAAGATCTACCGAGCCAAATTATTTCCTATCCAAATAGAGGTTATTTAATGTAGAGCAACGCTTCGGATTCTTAAAAAGACTAGAAACAGAAATTTACTTACTCGACTAGTTATAAGGTGTATCTTCATGAGAAAGTGAACATCTCGAAAGGAGTTATCAAGAGCAGATAACTCTCATAGGCTATATTAGAAATAATAAGAACGGACTTCGGAAAGCAAGGAATCACAGACTACAAAAGAATAACCCTCAGAAAGAGTGGAAACGAATTTCAGACGAATACATTATATCTTAAATTTCAATCAACGGAAAATAACTTAAAAAGTAAATATATCCCCAGAGAATGTTGTAAAATACATCCAGAGGATTCCTAAGGGAATTTAGATGTAAAAACTACAGCCACAGCTTGAGGGATTGCAGAAGAAATCAGACATGTATGGATGTGGCTACAGAGACCAAAACCACTTCAAAGAAGACTGACCAAACAAATCCATATGCTCAAACAGGTAGAAGAACCATTCTGCATTTTCAAGATCTTGCAGTGTATAACGATAAGGAAGGGAAGTAATGAAGATCAAATATAGGTAAAATATGCTATTCCTCGAAACTAGGAAAACTGTCGATTTATATATGAAAGAAAATACTTACTAAGCACAGAGAAATAGTCCAAATATTAACAACAAACTATCAGACTTGTATAAAGCTCTGGTTAAAAAGCTATACTAAATCGGACCTAACAACAGACCCAAATTCCATAAACAGTTGAACAAAATGCACTTAGCTGAAATGAAACTTAGAAAACCCACAACAAATACACCTGAAACTCCCTAAAATATGCACATAGATAGCCCCAAAACTGCAACAAAAAAATAAGCGAAGTTGTAAAGATAATTAATCCGGCAAAGTACGACAAAAATAGATAATTCCGGGTTAGCCAATATAGTAAATCGAGAATCTAACAATAAAAAAATAAAAGCTACACCAACCAAATTTGAATACTTCCCACCATCTAAGACGAATCATTCCCCACCATCATCTGGACGGGAACGACTAAAGGTGTTAAACATCTCAAGTCAAATCTCAGATACCTCAATATCAAAAATTGAAATGAAATTCAAAATTAACCTTTTAGAAATAATAAAAACAGAAGAGCCTAATTCATAACAAACAAACAAACGGAGTCTCATCAAAATCTACCATAGAAAACAAGACCAAAACAGATAAGACGATCGTCATATAATGGAACTGCAGAGGAATCAGGACCAATTACAAAGAACTTTAATATCTTTGACCAGCCATAAACCAAAACTTGTCTGCCTTCAAGAAATATTCCACGAAGGCACAAACCAACTCAACATTAAAGCTTACAAACTATGTAATTAAATACAGAAAGACAGGAACATAACCTATGGCGGTATCTTCATGCAAATTAGGAAAAACGCAGCTAAACACCAAATCAACATTGATACTGAACTCCAAGCGATTGCAGTCAAAGCAATACATAACAAACCAATAAACATCTCATCCATTCACAGTGCACCGCATAATCCCATAAACGAATGAAAACTGAACAAACTATTATCCAAAATCCCTAAACCCCAACGATCGCTTAGTGACCTTAACAGTCATAACACTAAAAAGGGGTGCCAGAAAACCAACAAAAAAGGTAAAGCCCTTAAAGAAGTTATCAAAACTATAACCTCTGCGTCCTAAACAATAAATCACAAACCTATCTTAATCTATCTATAGGCACTTACTCAGCTATAAACATAAATTTATGTGATCCCACAAACTACATGGACAATAAACAGGTCTTTAGCGATCTTTGCACTGCGACCACTTCCTTTTCTTACTCAGAAGTCCAAAATAGACTTCCCCATTGACTAATCAATAAAGGAAACTGGGAACAATTTAAAACCTTCGGCAAACCAAAACTGATTTAAAACCCAAGCAATAAGGACCAAACAAAGCACTTCACTCAAACTCTATTCTCTATTACAAAGGAAACCATACAAAAAAACTAACCTTCAAACAAACACAACACACCCTACTTTAATGAAGACTGTTGCTCAGCAAAAAGCTGCACAAAGCAAATCTAACAAGGAACCTACTACCACCAATTTAAACTTCATCAAAACCATAAAGCAAGCCAAGAAGAAAGACTGACAAAACTATGTTAACCACCTTGACTCCTCCAAAAATAAAAAAGCAAATACAATCTGGAAAATAATTTTAAAAAATCAGCAGACTTATCTTAAATACTTCATGAAAAATAACACAGAAGCAACAGAAAAAACAATTGCAGATAATGTAGCTGAGACATTCGGATTAATTTTCTCACATAAGAACGCCAACAGTCTGTTCTTAGCCTTCAAAAATAATGCAGAGAAACATAGTTTTAACTTTATATTAGACAATTCTGAAAGGTATAACAAACCTTTTATATAAGCAGAACTAACTGAAGCCACCCAAAAATCAATCAGAACAACAGTCTGCCTAGATGAAATCCATTACAAATTCCTCTAACATCAACCAAAAAATCCTTGGACTGCCTTTTAAGCACTTTTAATGATATATGGATGAAGAATAGACTCTCAGAGTCATGGAGAGTAACAACAATCATCCCCATAGCCAAACTAGGGAAAACAGCTTGAAAACAGAAAATAACCGCCCAATAACACGACGAAGCTGACATTGTGAAATTATGGACCGTATAGTTAACAAATGGTAAGTTTGGTTTGTTGAGTCCAATAACTTTATTACAACTCTCCATGATGCTTCAGAAACCGAACATCTTCTATGGATCATCTGTTCAGATTCTAAAAACTCCATAAAAGAGGTAACTATTCAAATACATCTTATAGAATTTGTTCGTCAAAGGGAAGTCGTACGAGACGACCAGGATATATAATATAATGAAAGGCCTTCACAACTTGCGGTAACGAGGTAGATAGCCCATTTTCTTTTAGAACTTTCTCTTGGACAGGAAATGTCGAGTCCAAATTAGATCAGCCCTCTCAAACTTCAATTATTAATTTGAGGGAATCTCTGACGAGAGTATACTCTGTGACATTCTACAACCTAAAAGTCGACAACATCATTATATACCTGAATCCTGTAACTGATGAGAATATTGTCGACTTTTGTATCACCTCCAGATCTAAATATATACGCCCAGCAGAGTTTCGACTACAAAAATGCATCAAGAAAATCACTTACTGAGCAACCACCAACGACTTCAGAATCTTCATAGGTCAAACTTGATGCGTGCATTTTTTCCAATTAAGGAAAATGAATAAAACTCTACCTTGAACAAGACGGAGTAGAATTTCTGGATATCGATCAGTTCAAATTCTTCCCTATCATTTTCAATAAAAACTAAACTTCATTCTCCAGTTACCAAACCTAAAAGAAAAATGCAGTGATAAAACTTACCCATGTAATCACTTACATAGAATGGGGTGAAGACCAGTAAACCTTACTAAAACTATAGAGAACCCTAACTCGCTCGAAAATTAACTAGGGCTTTTTATAACCCGATCAGTCAGGATATCCTATGAGAAATACCTTAATACAATCCACCAAAAAAGATTGAAACTCGTCCCAGGTATCTTCAGAATATCCCTCGTGGAGAGCCTATGCACTTGATGAACCATACGAAAAAGTTGATGTTCAGCTGGATCTTGAGCTATGCAGTAATCTAAAGAAACCATTAATCCGATTTCATATCCAAATCAGCACAGAACATGGTACCTGCAAAAAAAACCCTGACATACCATACATTGACTAAAAATCTAAAATAAGCCAAATGCTGACAAGGAAATGACGAGAGCTATGAAACGAAAATACCAACAACAAGCTCTATTAAATGTAAACCATCTTAAAAGAAAGAAAACTATAAATTAATAAGTCTTGAAGGGGAAAGATGACCCTAACCTGACTACGCATAGGTCACACTAAATGAATTCACTCCTTAATGCTAAAATAGGAACCTCCACCAAAGTGCTTAAGTGGAAAGCCATTCACAGTGAAACACATAATGACTGAATGTAAAAATCTCGCCTAAACTAGGAGATTAAAGCGCTGGAATGCGGAATCGTAGTAAGTTCGAACTCCAATCGTGCTATTACGTTCACTTTCGGAAAAAAAAACACCCTTGGAAAGGTATAAACAACTTTACCTTTCCAGCTATGGGTTAAATATTACCACTGCTATTTTTCTAGAAGGATAGATTTGGCATTAAATAACCTACAAAAGTTAATATACCATAAAACAAACAAACAAACAAACCAAACTGGAAGAGCCATCTACAACGTAAAAACATCATCGATCTATTCGAAACAAAAGATCATGGTAATATAATCAACTTCCTAAAAAAAATCGACCTCCATTCAAGGATATGGGTCCATAAACCTCCTCTGTAAAATGATACCCACATTCACTCTTGAATATTAGAAACCATCAACAGAAATGCTAAATTGAGTGAATAACTACCGAACCCTTCCAACTATACACAGTTTGTAAAGGAGAAAAGTAAAAACGTTTTTGGCATAAAATAACCTAAGGTTTGACTTGCTGTAAAATCGCATCAACCAACCAACCAACCAACCTAGATCCATGCCCTCGACTGATATAGAGATATACTCATACGATATTATGGGGTTTACAAATAGAATTTCAGAGCTCTAATCTATAATGTATCTTTTTTGTAGTTTTAAAGAGTAAATAAATGAGTATATCAAAATGTTTGATTTATTTTTTAGGAATATTATTGTGCGGAATGACGAGATCTTTGCGTGTGATAAATTGTTTTATTCCTAATGGTTAGAATATAAAATTCTAGTGAGTAAAACCACGTTAAATTTTCAACAAAGCTTCAAATTCTTTAATCATTTGATCAACTGTCGGTGTGTGACAATTTGGCGTCGAAGAAACTTTGCTCTGGTTACACTCAAGCAAATCTTAAAAAAGCAGGCAAATTATATATAAGAAAAATGTTCGAATAAATATTTTAACTTAAAAAATGTATATAGGTCATTATGCATATACTCAAAGCCTCCGTCACGGACAGGATATAACTCATTGTGAGTGTTTAAACAGAGTACAGATGAAATTTTCCTTCTCCTAGACGAGTTACAGCATTAAGACTCAAGAGCGCAGTTTGCCTTTCTAAATACCGATAGCTACACAATAGAGAACAAATAATACTTGCCTTCCTAAGTGCATTAGAATGAAAAGAAAAACAAACAGCTTTTTCTAGAATTTGGTTCATCGAGTCAGTTTCCTTAGACGATAGCTGTTACGAATACAAACGACAATATCTGTGTAGTTTCTGTTGAAATAAATAGGAGGCACTACTTTCAGAATTCCTCTTGTTATGTTTCCATCTTCCAAATGAAGGTAGTAGTGTTAAACATATTTATATGTTTAACACTGAAAACAAAACTGTGCGAGGAGAGAGGGGAGAGAATTTAAAATTGAGGTGGGGACTTAAAATGCGTTAAGCTATTGTAAAACATTGGCACTTGGCGAAATAATTGCAAGAGATTGTTTGGATTTTTTGCCGACGGTGAATGGATAATTTCGCACCTATTTATAGGGAGAATGCGCTTACTTTTGCTGATGTGACGTGATTGTCTGTGTGGAAGGAAAGTTAGAAAAGGAATGCAATGAATTTTTTCCTAAGCTTGAAAATATTTTATTACTTACGTTTGATGATCTCTCGACTCTGTTGAGATAACAAATTCTTGTCAGTCATGTTACAACAATTTTACAGAAGAGGGAGATAGTACTGGAGGGTATGAGAGGGAGTTTTAATTTGGGGGTTCATAAAAATGTTTCAGACAGGAATTCTTTTTGGGTGCTTGACGAAATAACACAAAGAGACTAATACGACTTGTTGCCATCGGTGAAGAGATAATCCATATCTATCCCAGGAAAAAAGTTGGTTTGCTTCTTCCTTTTTTTGCTAAGTTTCTAGAAATGGCTCTAATGCCATTAAGCATTGAACAAAATCAAAGGAAATCCAAGTATTACAATTCACCAAAAACTGAACCTGAATAAAAAAAATAATTGTACCTTTCAGACGGTAATTTTCATTGCATTCTTACAGTCCCAACGATCGGACTACTTTCTTTATCTTTCTTGATGAAACTGGCCGAGTCGGCTGAGGCTGCAAAATACATCGACGGGATCTTACTCCAATGAGTTTACTGGACATTATACTAAACCATCAGATGGTGATGCTCCAGTCCTGGAACCTTACGGAATGTGGAGTACCCCTCATAGCTGTTACTTCACGGTCCACTCTTACGTAGTACTAGATAGGGTCCCATCTATGAATCAAATAGAACTTTTTCACAATTTAACAGTGTGCAAAAAATGACTGCTGTTAAATTGAATTGTTAGTGATATATAGCAATTCTTGAAACTGTTTAACTGAACAAACGAATGAGTAATGTTGAACATAATAATTAGTGTTTAATAACAACACTTAAAAGCATTTGTGTACAAAAATTGAATAATTAGTATCGCATTTCAATACTTCGAACTAATCAACTAACCAACTAATAATACTATTAGTGCTAGCAATAAACAATTTCACTGTTAGCAAACAAATGATAATATTAGATAGAATTATTTATGTTAGATAGCAATACTTGAAACTATTTAATTGAGTGCAAACATATTAGCTCTAAAAGAATTACCAATAAAACCAACTACAAAATATTCACTGAAAAATCATATAACCATTTAACTGTGTGAAAAGAAATGACTGGTGTTAAATTGATTTGTTAGCATTACTTAGCAATACTTGAAACCATTTTACTGTGTGCAAACAAATGAGTTCTGGCTTGTTTAAAATGTTACCTACAAATTATTCCAAATTATATATGTGGTAGATGTACGAACAGAATTTGGTTTGAAATCTACAAAAGTTGATATGCCATAAAACCCAACCAAATTAATCTTGATGAAACCACCGTGTGTCTTTTCAATTTCCATCAAAACAGAAGAGCCATACTCTTATTTAAGGAAACCACTCTATACGAGATACATCAGTGGCTTGGTATGAAAGTGCTTAAGGGCGATAGAGTGAATGTATTTAACCATATTTACCAACCTCTCCGCTCGGGCAGGATATGACACAGGGTCAATTTTTTAAGTGGAGTTTAACAGGTTTGAATTCAGAGTTTTCCTTCTCCTAGACTAGTTGCCTAACCAAATCTGAAGAGCCTAGTCTGCCCTACTATTTACCCATAGCTGGAGGGAGAATTACTGGATTCATACCTTTCCCAAGAGTATTAGTGCTATGTGAAATGCAATCAGTCTGGTCTAGGATTTGAACTCGTGTCGCCGTGTCCAATTCCTACGACGATAACCATTACACCACGGGCACTTGAATGTATTTAACCAAACACTCCACCACAAGTGGTATGCGTGACTAGGTCAATTTTTAAATGGAGTAACACTGGTTTGAATTCAGTTTGCCTTCGAGACCGTTTGCTAAAACAAGATTAACAAACAAGTCTATCCAACTATTTATACACGGCCGGTAGAGACAAGATAGATTCATGATTTCCCTAAGTAATTCGCAGACTGGTTCTACCCGGATTTGAACTCGGGTTACCGATTCTATTTTCTACAACGATAACCACTGCGCTAAACACGCGTCCGAGTATAAGGTCGATAAGTGCAATTGAGTAGATTTCTTTTATTAACGGTTCGAAGACAAAATTAATACCTGATATCTTAAGAGCGAATTAAGAGTGAATATCTTCGCTTAAAAAAGATCTGGTTTGGTTAAAAGTTAGTTTGTCATTCTCTATGATGACAATAAGTCTCACCTCAGATGTTATGGTTAGCAAGCTAGATGAATAAGGAATGAGTCCGATTCTCATTAGGTGTCATATTCATAGGGCCTTGAGCCACATCTAAGCAAAAAATCTTAGTAACTTAAGACAATAAGTCTCACAATCAAGAGGGCTGACGTCATTCTTTGTGTTAATATAGTCCTCCACCATCTCTTGAAATATCTGGCATTTGCGCTGAGTGGTTCAAAGAATAAATCAGAACACTTCCAGGGGTCCTTCCCACCAGGCAGCACCTGCACTCCTCGTTTAAAGGGATAAGAGCTGGGGTTATTGCTCGACGCGTGGGGAGCCCCTAAAGAAGAAAGACGACGGAAATGAGCCATTTTTGGAACCACTAACAGGGTGGTTGCTTGCTGCGAGAACTACGATTTAAATAAAGTTTGTATCACATAGCAACACTTTGGGTATTAGGTTAAATACTGAATACCACAATCATTAAAATGAAGTCTGATAGGTACAGTTTAGTTTTATAACATCTTTTTTCCACGATTTAGTATCTAAATGTTTGGAACTTATCATATTACTGAAATATTATTTTTGTGTAAAAGAAAAAGAATCACTTATGATATAAATTTCTATAACATGATCTGGATAATTATTGTTTAGTCTTTAAGGTGGTTTTACTAATCTATGAAATATTTAACTTTGATTTATGTTTGAGTTTTGTTACATTTAAAAGTAAATTAAGTGGCCAGGCCATTTCGCTATGGGTAGTGTACTCGCCACTGGTCCGGGAGACCAGGGTTCAATCCCAGGTCAAGACGTACAAAAGACTAAAAAAATGGAACTTGCTTAACACTAAACTCTTATAAGGTACAGTCAAGGGTAAAGTGGAGCTATACAGGGAAAGGATTAGCACCTGCCTCTACACCTAGGCATAGTAGCTATTGGAAGGGGAGCTTTTGGATCGCCCTCGACTACAGTCACAAATTTCGCTACGTTACAATTGAAATGATTTTTTATTTCCGCGGCAGAAATGTTTCTCAGATACTTCGAGAGAATCAGTAACTCCACCAGGAAAGGTATCTACTAATATATCAATATTTCTTATGAAACTTTAGGGCACACACACACACACACACACACACACACACACACACACACACACATATATATATATATATATATATAGCGAAATTTACTAATTGATTTAATTAGAATTAAGGCATTATTTGAATTTCATTTTTAATATCAGAAATTGTATCCAAGTTCTTGAATGAACTATTAGGTTTGTAGATGTCATGAGATGAACAGAAAATCGCTTTATCACATCTGTATCTGCTACATTATGGACTTTAGCTTTGAACCGGCTTTCTCCCGAGCAAGTACAGCATCTCGAAAGATCGCTGCCCACCTTCGCTGATCCTGAGCCAAGTCACACGAAATGCTAAGCCAATTGCGATTCCATCGCCGAAGACCAACTACTTGGGGACCTGATAGTGCGGCTAGGTCATTCTTGATTGCGTTGGCCACGTCTTCAGCTGCACACCGACATGTTTCGCCACTTAGGAAGAGAAGGGGGAGAAGTACATTGCTGATGAGCTCTCCCTCTGGGTGTCGCTCTCTCAATGCGTCTGTGGAAAATCTGCGACAAACAGGGCGTATTTTCCGGGTAGGACTTGGGACCTTTCCCTCAATCAAATCCCAAAGTACCTTCCTCAATGAGCAACATATACAGCGATGACATTATGGAGCCAGGTACGCAAGCTAATCCCGTAGACATCGTTTATAAAGTGTGTGTAACCCTCAGTGAGTGTCAGGTACTTAAAATCTATTGATTTTCAGATTGACGAATATCTACATTTATGGTGGACTGCTATACTGTCTGCGCGTGCAATTTCTAACGTTTGAAATAATGATGTCTAAAAGCGAACGGGAAAATCAAATTTATTAAGAAATCTTGTTTTCTTGATCTTCATCTGAGGGAAATATACATAAAATACAATAGTTATTCTTACTTAATCCACGTGAAGATTTTACAGATGTACAAATAGATTAAAATTATATATATATATATATATATATATACACAAATTATATGTATATATACATATACACAAATTATATACACATATATATATATATATATATATATATATATATAAATTCACATAAATTGAATTAAAACTCATAAACACAAATGAAAAAATAGAAAAACAAAGTTCATCAAATGTTATGAATTTATTATGACGGTAAAGGTAGTGTTAAGAGGTTTCGGTTTTATTAACCTTACATAAGGACTTCATGATGGAGAAAAAATGGTTGCTTGGACAACATTGGATGTTGTATTAAAATAACGGGAGGAGAGAAAGACTCATAACAGTTTAATCTCACACACACACACACACACACACACACACACACACACACGCACGCACACACATATACGTATATATATATATATATATATATATATGATGAATTACTCAGATGACCTCAACTAATTCCTCTTATTAGAGTCCCCATTTTTTAAAAGTGGAATGCACCGTTTCTAATCTATTATTTAGATTAATTATATGGGCTCATTAGTAAAATTTTACCAATGGACAATCTTTTTAATGAATCCTTATTTTTATAGACTATTATTACATTTCACTACCTTTAGATACATGTATACGATGTCTGGAATTCGAAATTTGATTCTTGCTTAATTCATTTCTACGTTTTGCTAAAGAAAAATAAGCGGTTAATTACAATTTCAGTGAATATGAGAATGGTGGAGAGTTTGTATCTGCGTTAGGGGTCGCGGCAAAATCGTCAAGGTGAGAACTGGTGTAGATATCGATTTAGGCACCACTTACTGTATCTATTCCTTCCTCAGTTTATGTGACCTACACCAAATCTATAATGTAGCTGGGTAGTCCCAAAGTTTCTAAAATATAGACAGGTTTTAGGTAAACGCATTGTGAATAACAAGGTTCTTCCAAAAATGACGGTTGAAATCAGCATATCTTCAGATTGTGCAATATGTGATTTTGAGCACTTTTTTAAAATTAATCTGTCGATATATTTTACTCGTGGAAAAGTACATTCACATTTTGGTTGTGCCTGCGCAATAGGGGCCCTAAAAGCGGTCAGGCATATAGAAGGTGGTAATATTTGCCTCGAAACTCTCGACGAAACAGCGTAAAAACCTATGCCATTAACATATTTAAAATCACTGCTTTCGCATTCACCAAAATGCCCTAATTCCTAAGAAATTATTACTCGTGATATATCTTAGTGGATAAGTGAATAATAATATTCATTATATATCAATAAAAATCATTAATAAAATAGATATTATACTTATTGGTAAATATATAAAATAGAATAGAAAAAATGTCAAATTTGTCACGGGATATGTCTAGGATAAAAAGCTTGCTACGAACTACACCAGAATGCTGTGTGCTGTTTTAAACAAATCTTGGAGGCAGCATATATTAAACCAGCTGGTGTACGACCACTTACCTCTCATCTCACAAACTAACCAAGTAAGACGAGCAAGACATTCTTGGAACAGTTGGGAAAGTAAAAAATAACTCATATCCGAAGTTCTCTGAGGGACTTCTATACATGAATACTCTTGAGTTGGCCGACCAGCAAATACTTACATTCATCAGTTTCGTGCGGAAACTGGACACCTTCAAAATCACTTGCCTAAAGCGATGACCAATAAGGACTATCAGCGAATGAAGTTTAATCATCTTGAAAATGATGATGATGATGATGATGATGATGATTTATTTCTCAGATCGTATAGCAGGTAATAAGAGCACATTTTTGTGGTGTAATCATTCAGAAGATAGTCTCGAATAACCAATTCTATTGAGTAATGTGTTCACTTCCCAATGGGCACCCTTTTCTTTTGGCCTTTTAATGAGTAGAGTTTTCGACAATGGTGCAGGAGATCGGTGTTCAATCCCAGGTCGAGTCACACCAAAGACTCAAAATATGGTACATGATGCCGCCTTGCTTAGCACTCAGCACCTTAAGGTAAGAATCAAGAGTAAAGTGATCAATCCAGAGAATGGAGTAGCAGCTCCCAATGCTTTGGTATAAGTAAGTAAGTAAAGTTGGCGACCGTAGTCGAGGGTGACCCAAAGGCTCCTTTTGCGATAGCTACTACATCAAGGGGAAGGCACTACTCCTTTCCCTGGATTGCTCCACTTTACCTTTGATTTGAACCTTATAATGCTGAGTGTTAAGCAAGGAGCTATCAAGTACCATTTTTGAGTCTTTGGTATGACTTGACCAGGGATTAAACACTCTAACCATTGTATCTTGGTGTAGTAGCTATTAAAAAGGGAGCCTTCAGGTCCCCTTCGACTAAGATCGCCAACTTTACTTTTTACTTTTACCTTTGGATGGGTAGTTTGAGTGATGACTCTGGGATATACAGAAAAACTGATTAAAATAAGGTAAGAACACACACACACACACACACACACACACACACACACATATATATATATATATATATATATATATATATATATATATATATTCAAAATCAAGAAAGAAATTAGTGATAAGTCTTTCTCTACCTTAATGTCGTGCCAATCCATTTAGGGTTATTTTGGCAAAAGGTTAGGGAATCGAATCCATTGTTACTTTTTATTTACATACTTTTTCGTTTTTTTTTTTCCTTTTTTTGTCCAATGAAATAGGAAAATTTTAAATAGATCTGCTGACTTATAGATAGGACCTATACACTCTCCCAACGTCTACAGAACTGGAGTATCACCGTCAGATAAAGTTCAGTGTCATAGCTAGAAATCCAAACTTTGGTGGGGGATCATAGGCCTCTTCAGAAGATACAGTTAGAGTATTCTAACTCCCACCGTCCGGCCATAAATCTAAGTTTAGATTTCACATTGTAACATTAGGCACTATAAGAAAGCTGAGGTCTCCATATCAGTGTAAGCAAGCCTTAGTAAATAATTAGAACGTATGCGCATATTAAGATTGCTCGTCTGATATATCATTTTACTTGTCAGAAATTGATAAATAAAAGTAATAATTTTCCATTTGACAGTTCAAATTTACTGTTGAATTGACTACTAAAAAATAACTAGTTCAGCCTTTAACTTTATTAAATTATATGCGTGTAAGATTTATCTTATGGGAAGTCCATACGATTTCCGAAACAATTATTAATAAAGACTTGCAAAAAAGACTTTCGTTTGGTCTGGTTTCTTTTGTATTATGGCATTTCAACAGTTGGGAGTTATTTAATGCTAAACTCATTCTTGTAGATGAACTGCACTGAAGCTATTTAACCCACAACTGGGTGTATCAGGGGGCTTCGTTTCTTTCTCAAGAGTATTAGTCTGAAAGGGAATGTAATAGCATGACTTGAGTTTAAAAAAAAAAAGATGTAATTCAAGAAAAATTCGAAAGATTTCATCTCGGCCGTCGTATAAAAAATCCGATACGCCTCAATTAAAATTTCTTTAAAATATTTCTGTGTCATTTATATTCATTAGAAATGTCATATAAAGAAATATATTAATTTCTTAATGCAACAAACATTGAAATATTACATAAATTACTGAACTCGGAACAAAATACTTACCATGTCAATCGCATGGAAAATAAGTTATCATGGTTCCTTTAGAAAGGGGTAAAGCAATCTTTTAAATATGCATTTATATAACTTCCGTTCATTTGTCTGAAAATATATTTAAGATTCTCTGATCGATTATTCATAATTTTGATTTTGACGTATGAATTCACAGCCTCTCTCTCTCTCTCTCTCTCTCACTCATTCTCTCTCTCTCTCTCTCTATCTATCTATCTATCTATCTATCTATTTATCAATTTATCTATCTCTTTTCTCTACTGAGAAAATCCACTATATTCACCATCAATCCAAAAAGTTCTTGATTCATCTTAAGATAGGGAATATTTTCAAACTTTTCTATGAAACTTACAACGATAATGAGTTCAAAACACACTATGTTGTCAATAATATCTTCGACCGAACTAAATTAAGATTTGCCCCTTAGAACATTGGGTCCGCTAAAGGTCCTGGGGCCCCAGACCCTGACGTCTTGGCAAACAAATAACTGGTTTGGTTTTGTTCCTTAACTGAAATGGATGTCAACGTTCGTAGATCGGTTCTCGTCCTATTTAACGCAAAGTAGCGTAATGGTTAAAGTGCTCGACTGCGGAATCGTTGTACGCGAGTTCGTACTCCAGTCACGCTATTACGTTCACTTTCGGGCAAAATACCCTTGGGAAAGGTATGAACCCCCTTATCCTCTCAGCTATGGGTTAAATCGTACCACTTCTGTTCTTCTAGAAGAATGGCTTTGGCATTAAATAAATTAAATGGTTGATATGCCATTAAACAAAAAAACCCAAACCAAACCGAATTTCCATGGCTGGAAGCTCGCTATCAGATGTTTTAATGTCATATCCAGGACAGTGTGCTGAGATGTTGTCGGTGTATTCTATGAGCCCATCCGACGTGGCCAAAGCTCCTATAAAGTTCGAACTTTATTACTAAGCTTTTACAGACCAACACGTTAACCACTACACCATGGCAACTTCCTCAGCAGAATAACAGAAAACTTTTATACATTATTAGTTTGTTTTCAAAATGTTTTTGATAGATTGGAAGATTTTATAGTCATGAAGAAATGACGATAAAGGAATCAGATAGCCCGGGCTTATCCATTTAGCGTTTATGCATTAAATATGCACACACACACACACACACACAGACAAACACGCTCACACACGAGTGTGCGGTTGCATGTATGTGTGCCTATGTGTGTATGTGTGTGTGTGTTTGTTTATTACGAATTAAATTTTTCTATATCGGTGACAGAATTTACATCTATATTACGAT
>CAUZXS010001373.1:42500-111393 GCA_963585895.1 Sepioteuthis lessoniana | reverse complement strand
GTCTGTTATTAAGTCTAACGTAATGTTGGGCGAGTTTCGATCCCAGCTTCAAGCGTACTACGTGTCTTGCCACACTGAAAATTTGCGATACAACGAAACAGTCTGTCTGTGGATGACTATATATATATATATATATATATATATATATATATATAAGTCTCAGACGACGAAGTTTTACTTCGAAATTAATTTGATTCAAATAATTTTTATTTCGCATTACAAAAGCCCTCTAAATTTATTCAATACAATAAAATAAAATAATTTGTGGAATGCTTCAAGCAAATTACAAAATAATTATATATATATATATATATATAATCCCTATTTACTCTTGCATTTTACTCATCTCTTCCTAGGGAGTGTAAAATAAAGAGAGTAATAAATCTTTATTTTGATACGCTGCTCCTTTACCTATTGGGATTTTACTTTAATTTTTGTCGGCCTGTCGCCGTTTCAAGGTTAGAGAATTTTATCTGTCCTATCACTAAATAGTAGCAATAGATTGGAGATTACCGCTAAGTAAAAAAAAAAAAAATAGGAAAAGCTGGTATTTGAACTTCTCCCACCGATTTCATTTTCTTTGACGGTAATCATAAAGTTATCTACGTTACACAGAAATATAAGTTGGCTCTTGTTTAGTAAATCTCTTAAGAAGTATGCAATTCGATGCAAAATACTTTTTTATTAAAATGATTAGGAGTAATATTTGATTCTCTGTCTTTTGACAGATAAAATCCTATAATAATCTAAAATCTTTTCACTCCAAGAATATCAAAAAGAATTTTTTTAGCCAATTAGATTTGGAGAGAGATCATCAGCTTTTTAAAATCTAATTTCGAACTTAACTACATTGTACTGATTAGCGAGGAAATAAATATTTCTTCATTAAGAATGCATTATTAAACTGTGTATTTATGCTAAAATAAATTGTATGAAATCAACGTTTGATATTGAAACTGACAACTGATGTTAAACTGGGAACTGTTTATATGTATAAAAATGGGTTTAGCAATATATAACCAACAATGGTTGATGTACCATAAAACCAAACCAAACAAAAACAAACCAAGCAGAGTGACAAACTTAGGCAAAGATGTCCTTTGATTTTAAGCCAACAATTATTGCTATAAATCATTGCATGAATCTTAACTATATCTATTAAAAATATCTGTGTTCTGACTAATTTTATCTTTGCTTACAATAAAAGAGTCAATACTTTTGCTCCTTGGCAAATTTTTCACTCTATTCAAAGAAATAAGATTTACAAAAGATTTTTATTAATTCATTTACTTCTTTATCCGATACATATATATAGTAAATGAATGAATAAACATCTTTTGTAAATCTTATTTACAAATCTTACTGTCCCTACACACAGAAAAATGCACACACACACACACATATATATATATATATATATATATATATATATATATATATATATGCGTTTCTCTGTCTGTGTATAATACTAAGAGTGTATTCTGCTATTTTTTATAAGTGAAAGCTTTGGGAGCATTTGCGGTGTAATGGTTTTCGTCATAGGAAATGGGCATGGCGACACAAGTTCAATTCCTGGACGGGACTGTTTGCATTTCACATAGCTCTATAACACGTGAAAAAGGACTGAATCCGTTTTTCTCCCTCCAACTATGGGAAAGTAGCTGAGCTCTTTAATCTTGCTACGGCAACCAGTCTGGGTGAAGGAAAATTCCGACTTCATGCCAATTAAAATCCGCATAATATTTACCTTGTGTCGCATCCTGCTGGCTTAGAGGATAGGTAAATACATTTATTTAAAAATAGTGCTCGATATCGGTGATGGAGAATATAAAATTACTTAACCAACTCATTTGCAGACTGTGACAAAAGATTAAATTTTAAACAGAGTAAAGCTAG
The DNA here is from genome assembly GCA_963585895.1 of Sepioteuthis lessoniana. NCBI lineage: Eukaryota > Metazoa > Mollusca > Cephalopoda > Myopsida > Loliginidae > Sepioteuthis > Sepioteuthis lessoniana. The sequence continues at coordinate 109,497 of CAUZXS010001373.1, read as the reverse complement.
TCGAAATTCAGAGTTTTGTTTCATCATGTCGTGCCACTAACATGGATTACCCTAACTCTCCCTCACTATTCGTCTTTATCGTCCATCACATTCACCTGATCCTCCAGACTACATCCTTATTTAGGTAAGTTCTAGCTGGTCGTCCAAAACCTGCTCGTCCGTGTGAAGGAGTCCAGCGGAGAACATCATCTATGAGTGCATCCTTACTTCTCCAGCTGTGTCCCGCATGTCTTGTTCGTCTGATTTTAATAGTTTTAGAGATAGGAGGTTGGTGGCTATACAGCTGATGTTGTGTGGGATTTTGCTTCAAGAATTTGTTCAATATTGCAGGTAGTATTGTTATGTAATTACCATCAAGCTTTTTCTTAATGCGCTTCGTCAGCGTCTATGGAGTGCATCTCGTCTTCCTTTTTCCATATATGGGTAATTAGGAGAGTAGATTTAGTTCTTTAGCCTTGATTATATTACTTGTGTCCTTGTGGTGCATCCATATAGTAGTACATGGACACTGTTGGCATAGTCAAAGCCGAAGATCTAAATCTGCTCTACTAATTACTCATAAATGGAGAGAGGAAGAACAAGATTCCCGCATTTCTCAGCATTAGCGCGAAGTAAAATTTAAACTGCTTCGTCGAGGATTTGAACTCAAGGCGCCGATTCTATTTCCTCTGACGATAAACATTGCGCTAAGTTCATCCAAATGTAATAGATCATATGTAGATCTAACAAACGGTCTCTTAGTTTGATGGCCACATCGGCAAAATGCAAAGTCATCAAGTACCATTGATAGTGTATGTATAGTAAGCAAAGCATATGTATAGTAAGCAAAGATAAAATTAGTCAGAACATAGGTAGTTTTAATAGATATAGTTAAGATTCATGCAATGATTTATAGCAGTAATTGTTGGCTTAAAATCAAAGGACATCTTTTCCTAAGTTTGTCACACTGCTTCGTTGGGTTTTGTTTGGTTTGGTTTTGTTTGGTTTGGTTTTATGGTACATCAACTATTGTAGGTTATTTATTGCTATTTTAGGATAGACTAAAACGCACGCACTCACACGCCTATATATATATATATATATATATATGTGTGCGTGTGTGTGTGTATGGGGGTCACATAGAACCGTACTTAAGTTAACGGTTCGATTAGAGAAAAAAAGTGACCTGGTACTGCAGTATAAATTAGAAACTATTAAATACATCCATGAAATCAATAAACGTTAGATGGTGAAATAACAAAGACATTGTTTTTACTTAATCTTGATAAAAAGTTTCATTATCAACTCAACCCCCACGTACGTGGCAAAACTTAGATTATCACGAGTAGAAATAAAATATACATAACAAGTCTTCAGGATCAGCTCGTATTATTATCTGAATTGATCAAACACTGCCACACTATCATATAAAACAATACAAGACTGGTGATATCGAGAGGTTCAGCTGGGATGCTCTCGGTTAAAGGTAATGACGTTTCTTCTACGAAACCATAACTTACGCAAGGGTAAATACATTGGTGATTGCTACACTACAATCTTGCCGCTGATTTTGCAGTTTAATTATCAAGCCTTGTGTCTCACATACAAGCCTCAGACTTCTTACGAAACTTATTCCGAAAATTAACATAAAATCCACCTGTTCCTTACGTAACTTGATCCCATCTAATTATAGATCAGAATCATCGTTGCTTAACACTGGAGATCCAATGAAAGCTTATCCTTTCAGAATGAAAGTATTCTAAATATTCTAAGCGTACCTTAAATTTTGCCGAAGTCCTCAGTTAACGGGACAAGTTACGTGTTGTGGAAAGTAATGGTTGTAATGTTTAGAGATTTGCAAGACTAGTTCATTAACCATTACACTTTGAGGCGCCCATAACATACGGGTAATTGTTATAGGAAATGGAATTGGCATCTCGCTTTCAAAACTGGACGGGTTGTTTGCATTTCCCATTGCGTTAATGACCTCGGGAAAGGCATTCATCCTACAATCCTCCCTCTAGCTAAGGATGAATAGGAGGACAGACTGGGCTCTTTAACCTTGGTAGAGGTACCGGTTTAAATGTCGAATTCAAACCCCTTGTATTCCGCTTAAAAATTGACATTGGGTCGCATCATAATTGTTGTACAGTGTTTAGCCCAAGTTTTCATGGCATTTTTGTTGATATATTTTTATTCAATGCTGCCAAATAATTTGTCTCTCTCTCTGTAACTATTTGTCTCACTTTTCCTCTCTCTCTCTCTCTCTCTCTCTCTCTCTCTCTCTCTCTCTCTCTATCTATCTATCTATCTATTCTGTGTATTTTTCAAACGAAATAAAAACATTCATGCAAGAAATAATTATGAAAAACATGCACATTAGCAAATGTATATATATATATATATATATATATGTATATATATACATTTGGCCTCTTAATAAAATCTCTCCTTTCACTTGGATCGTTGTTATCAGTTTTTCCACATTCTGTCGGAATAAAATCCTTTATTTACTGTTCATATATATATATATATATATATATATATATATATATGTGTGTGTGTGTGTGTGTGTGTGTGTGTGTGTGTGTGTTTGTGTGTGTGTGTGTGAGTGCTTTTGCAATTTTGCATGCTTTTCATACTAACCTTAGAATGCATATTTTCATTCCGTCTGGAAAATATATATTCATCAGTATATAAATATATGTATGCATATGCAGAAAAAATTACATAATTAGTAATTAGTACTCACCAAAAAATGAGTGGACAGTCAGTTACTGCGCTTGCCATTTTTATTCCACCGAATAATTCTACACAACGGGATTTTCTTCATTGAATGAAAGTTTTTGCCGCATTTCTCTTTCTTATTCAATAAAAAGTATGAGGTTCATCAGGAGAGCAAATGCACCGTTTCGGGGCCTTACTCTCCCCCCCTCTCTCTCTCTATATATATATACATGCATATATTTATATACAGGAACATATATACATACATACATATCCATATATATATATATATATATATAGAGAGAGAGAGAGAGTGAGGGATGCATGACTATATATATATATATATATATATATATATATATATATGCACCTACTAAATGAAAAACTCATTTACCAGGTGTCATTACTACAAATATATAGAAGTCAGTTGAAGACACTTGGATAACAGAAAAGGATTTTCACTCACAAAAAGAAAAGTAGAAAAGAAAACAGAAAAAAATCTAAGAATTTTTTTCGCAAATCACCTGACGATGATTTAAGGCCGAAACTAGTTGAGTACAATAAAGAAATAAATAACAAAAGAAATATTTCTTTTCGTCTTATCAATTCTGTTAATCTTTGTATATATATATATATATATATATATGTACGTGTGTGTCTGTGTGAAATTTCGAGTGCGTCACTTGTATATATCTCTTTGGGAATCTCCTCGCTAGTCATCTCGAACTAGTTTTTGTAAGTCTCATATCGCAACGATGAAGCAAAATAAGGTTGGGAAAGGCAATGAAAACGGTTCGTCCATTTAGTAATTAAACGCAAAAGTATTTGCAGAAACATACCGCTCATATTTATTTCTTATACAGACAGTTGGAAGCCAATTTAATGGGAATAGATAGGCATTAAGATATGTTGAAAGATAAATCCAGTGAGAGGAGTACATTTGGGTAGAAAGAAGTGAGGGAAGCAGAAAGAAAGAAAGAGAACAGAGAAAGATTAAGACAGACAATAAAGAGAAAATGTGGTGAAGAAAAGATAGATATATAGTGTGTGTGTGTGTGTGTGTGAGAGAGAGAGAGAGAGAGAGAGAGAGAGAGAGAGAGAGAGAGAGAGGGATAGGAGAAAGAGAGAGTGAGAACAATGTATATATATATATGTATACAGAGAAAAAATATAAATGGTTTCATTTGTGTATATCATATAAATATGGGTATTTGCATTCATACCCTCACATACTTCATACACGCACACAAATATATATATATATAAAAAGGAAGAAAGATATATAAAGCAAGAGACAAAGGGTGAATGAGAGAGAGAGAGAGAGAAAGATAGAGAGAGAGAGAGAGAGAGTGCGTGTGTGTGTGTGTGTGTGTGTATGTGTGAGGATTGCCTATACAAGGAACTGATAGCCATTAAGCGCCGATTTCTTAGCGCTCTTCAAAACAATATCTACATATATATATCCCTTATATTGAGCACTCTTTCTTTATGATTATAGCAAACTAACTCTCTGTTCCTCCCTCTATCTATCTATCTATCTATCTACTGACATAACTGCTATAACTGAAAGGAGTAACACCTACTACACATCGGTGTTGTAGATATTGAAAAGGAAGATTACGCGTCACCGATGACTACGAACGCTAATTTTACTTACTAATATATATATATATATATATATATATATATATATATATATATATATATACATATATATACCTTGAGTCATATGCCCAACAGGGACACATTTATTGATCCGCAAGTGCATGTGCACTTACACACATGCACACACGCACTCATATACACATACAGATACCTACGAGGATCATTAGATAAGTTTCCAGACTTTTTTCGTATGGACACACTTTTATTGATAGTACACACATGAAACTCTAATCTCCTTCGAAGTAATCTCATCCGGCTGCAACGCACTTGTACCGTTCCAACAACTTCTAGAAGGCCCCATGGAAGTCCTCTTGTGTGAGCGTGTCAATGATCTTCGTCACAGCCTCTTTCATCTCCTCAGTTCTCTCATAACGACAGCCTCTGAGCTTAGGGAAAAAACAAAAGTCACAAGGAGCAAGGTCTGGACTACAGGGAGGCTGAGGACCTGTCTTGATACCATCTTGCTCAAATAGTCTGTGACAAGGATGGAGTTGTGGACTGATGCATTGTCCTAGTGGAAATACCACTGACCTGATTTGAAGAGTGCTGGCCTCTTCCCGAGGAATCTCTTCCTGAACTCCCTTAAAATCTCAACATAGTAACCCTAACCCTATCCTTTTGGCCTATCAACTCTGGTGTATTGATTTCCTTACTCCTCCAACACCTCTCATCATCCCTCACAGACACCCTGACTTCCTTGAATCTCTTATGCCGCTCAAAAACTGATTCCCGATTCATGCAAAATGGTCCAAAAGCATTCCATAAGTTTCTGTGGCGTTTTTTCCAAGTTTAAAACAGAATTTTATTGCATATCGTTCTTCTAAAGTGTCCTCACGTGTAGACTGCATTTTTAAAATTCACCAACTGTGACAATCAGGATTTAGTAGGGTGTGTTCCAATTGCTGCAGTAGCTGTTCATTTAAAGCTGAAATCTTAAAAATTGGTCTGTTATCTCATAAGATGTACAAATAACATACTGAATTTTCAAGAGTCTACGACTGAGAGAGATCAAAAGAAAGAAAGATTTTTTTAGGGTTACACATATGCATGTATACAAACATATTGATTTTGGTTTATGCTTTCTTCCAGGTACTTACACATATGTGCGTGTCTTTATATATATATATATATATATATATATATATATATATATATATATATATATATATATATATGTAGCTAGCTTGCTAGATAGATAGAGAAAGAAAGAAAGAATGAGGGTGAGAGAGGGAAAGAGAGTCCTCGTGATGTAGTGGTTAGCGAGTTAGACTTCAACATCGTAGAGAGCAATTTCAAGCTTCGGTTTACTTTTGGACTAATACCCTTGGGAAACGTACAAACTCCTTATATTTCTAGCTATGGGTTAAATAGGGTCACTATTTGTTTGTTTATTGTTTACTGGCATATTCACATTCTTATGTTATTTAATGGCAAATCCATCCTTCTAGAAGAGCAGTAGTGGTACTATTTAACACATAGCTGGGAAGATAAGGTGGGGTTACATCTTTTCTAAGGGTATTCGGCCGGAAGTGGACGTAATAGAGCAACTGGGGTTCGAACCTGCCTACTACGATACCGCAGTCCAGGGCTTTAACCATTACACCACGAGGACACTCTCTATAGTAATTATTGTTCTTCTTCAAGGATGGCGTTGACATTAAATAACCAACGTAGGTTGATGTGCCATTAGACAAAGAATCCAAACCAAAACAAAAATGTGATTGTCTTTAATTGGAATCATTTTGAGATGAGGCTTCTTAATCTGAGAATTAATCTGAGAATCTGAGGTTGCGGTTAATCACCCGAAGAAGGCCAGAGGTGAAATTTAACCGAAACGTAGCAAAGAAGAAACAGCACAAAAACTACCAAGATGGGGACAAAAAGTCCGCAATAAATAAAAAAGAAAAAAGAGTAATTCTCATAAATGGGATTGTTTAAAAACATTTGGTAAATTAAAAAGTGCTCAAATATTGGCCATCGGAGCAGGATAAAACTTCTGAAGCGATAGATTTTCTTTGGTCTATCAGCCTTTACAATTGTATTTTAGAATTTGTTATACTTCAAATATCATGCAAAATTTCTTTTTCAATTTGTTTTTTTTTTTAAGTTGGAATATTGCAAATTTCTAAAATTATCCACCATCCTTTCAAACGCAGCTGAATTGCTTAAGAGGGTGCTTCTTGCTTTTGAAGCCGAAATCTGCATTCTTTTTTTCTTCAACGGTAATACATATATATATATATATATATATATATATATATATGTGTGTGTGTGTGTGTGTGTGTGTGTGTGTGTGTGTGTGTGTGAGCGCGCATGCCTATGAAAAACAAAAATGTAATGGAAGAAAGAAATAAAGAACATACGCGGGTAAAAAAAAAGAGCAAACAAAACGAAAAAAGATTGAAAAGGCGAGAAGGTAAAGAAGGAAATAAATATCAAAAGATATCAAGGAACCGAGAAAGCAGAAACAATGATAAAAAAGACAAAGTAAGAAAAAATAAAAGAGATCAGTACAGAGATGGACAGAGAGAGAGAGAGAGAGAGAGAGAGAGAGAGAGAGAGAGAAAGAGAGAGAGGAAAGGGATACAGAGAGAAAGGAGAAAAACAGAGAAATGAAAAAGAAAGAGAAGAGAAAAAAGGAAGAGAAAGTGACGAGAAGGATTAAAAAAAAGATATAGACAGACTGATAGATAACTAGAGAGAGAGAGAGAGAGAGAGACAGTGACGGGGAGACAGAGAGAGAAACGAGAGAAAAATATCTTCATTTATTTATCATGACTCAGTACGTGAAACGAGTTCATAGCTGACAGCAAATACGATTACTTTTCTAAGATATGCATATATACTAAAAACAGAGAGAGAGAGAGAGAGAGAGAGAGAGAGAGAGTGTGTGTATGTGTGTGTGAGGGAGACATACAGAGAGACAGACGGACAGACAGAGACAGAGACGTAGAAGGACACAGAGAGACTGAGTTATAAAAAGTAAAAGAAAAGTCTAATTATCAAATATAAATTTCTATGCAATATATTTATTAATTTTATTACTATCAATCTTCACACACACACACACACACACGCATATATATATATATATATATATATATATATATATATATATATATATATATATATATAATATTATAAGGATAAAATAAACATTAAGAAACGTGTATGGAAAGTGATCAATGCAATTATAACAGAAGTTTCAAACCTTTCACCCCCCCACACACGTATATATATATATATATATATACACACACACACATGGATACATAGATATATATATACGCACACAAAAACATTCACACACACGCATATATATTTATATATGTTTGTGTCCCTTAGTTTTTCTCCTTCTATGAGTATCAATATTGTGAGGAAGCAGAATATATTACAAAAAGAAAAAAAAATCGCTAAAAGTAATATTACTGGTATGAACAGTTCATTTCAGTAATTTTTTCATTGTTCTTATATATATATATATATATATATATATATATATATATATATATATATATACCTTTGTGCCACATCTAAGCTATGCTTTATTTATATATACGTGTGTGTGTGTGTGTGTGTGTGTGTGTAAAGCTGTTGTGTCCGTATATCTATCTTTTGGCCTTTTGGTTTGGATTGTATATAAATTATATGGATAAAACAACTGCCTTTTCTCTCGCCTTAAACGGTGTTTACTTACCTCATGACTACTCTTTGGACGTGGAATCCGCTGGTGATGTACGGTATCCTGAAGCCAAGCCCTTTAATCTATACTCAGGCTGGAACAGAAGTTCGCTTTCTCAAACAAGTTTCTGTTCAGGCCAATTTTGTAAATTGACAGAGGTAGTGTATTTCATTTTTCTTATGTAATCGCAGTAGGTAATTAGCTCATTTTGCTTTGAATTCGAATACATAAAAAAAAAAAAAACTAAAGAAAAAAGAAAAACCTAATTATTTTCAAAAATAAAATTAAAAATAAATAATTATGATATATTCTTCACTTTCAATTTTATATTTTAAACATTAGTTTACGTTGCTCAACGATTTTAGTCGATATCAGATGTGGTAGAAAGAGTCTTCGTCAATCCTTTACTTCCATAAAGGCGCCATTTTATCATATTTACCCAACCCATCCGCTCGGGCAGGATATGACACAAGGTCAATTTTTATGCGGAGTTTAACAGGTTTGAATTCAGAGTTTTCCTTCTCCTTGATTAGTTGCCTCACCAAGGCTAAAGAACCTAATCTGCTCTACTATTTACCCATAGCTGGAGGGAGAATAATTGGATCCATACCTTTCCCAAGGGTATTAGTGCTATGTGAAATGCAATCAGTCTCGTCCAGGATTTTATTATACAGGGTGTTTTAGCGAAATAGATATCATTTCAATATTTAATAACTTGTTTAATTCTTGTTCAAATGATATCAACTTTTAAGTGAATGTGAAGACGCAACTCAAAATTATAGGATTAAGATTTTATGTTCTTCTTTTCAAGTATAGAAATGCCTTTCCTTGGATAAGAAAAAAAAAACCTTTAACCTTTGGGTCTCTTCTACACATGCTGTGAAAATTTGGGATCATTTGAAAGAGAATCTATCAAATTATTAGATTTCAAAATGTATTCAAACACTTTGCATCCCTCTCATATTGGGAGTGTCCTCCTGGCGTAATGGTTAAAGCGATGGACAGCGGAGTTGTAGTAAGCGAGTTCGTACTCCAGTCACGCTATTACGTTCACTTTCGGGCAAATACCCTTGGGAAAGGTATGAAACCCCTTATCCTCCTGGCTAGGGATTAAATAGTAACATTACTGTTCTTCTAGGAGAATGGCTTTGGCACTAAATAACCTAAGAAGGTTGATATGCCATTAAACGAAGAAACCATAAAACCAAACCTTCACATAAGATATATACTTTTAAAAGCATCGTCAATATTCTGAGCCCAGTGTTTAGGACTCGGGGAGATCACGTCAGATACAAATGATAAAAGGCTTAGTGAGTAATCATGTATCAAGAATAATTTGTGAGATTTTGAACTCTAAGACAAAGTACATCTTGAAAGATGATGTATTTGAGAGCTGCTGGAGTGTTGTCCCTAGCAGCATATGAGGCACGTGAATTTACCAACAAAAGTAGTGGTGTTTTTTTGTATGAACGTCGCATCGAAAGAGAAATAGATCTTTTTTTTTCTGAGCAGAAGACCAGTAACTTTGCTATAAACAACGTCTTTCGTAATGTTACAAATATTCTCTTTCATTTGTCATTTTATCTAAATTTTTTATAATTGTTTTCTTGATGACCTTTAGAAGTATTCCCGGCTGTGACGGTGTTGGACTTAAGTTCATTTTTTCTCGGACCGGCAATGTTAGCTCTCTTGCAAAACAAACACAGAACGTTAAATGTTGATCAAATCTTTATAAAGACACACACACACACACACACACACACACACACACACACACACACGCACACATATATATATACATATATATAAAGACATATATTATAAAGACACAGACACACACACACACACATATATATACATACACAGACATATTTACTTTCATTTTCTATTCAAATTTTGTTTACCTTTTGTTTTTTGCTTGTTATTTTTAAATTATATTTATTTGATTTATTGTGTAAATTTTTTAGCAGCTGTTATTGATTCACTAAATTTTAACATTAAAGCGAATGATATTTTCCTCTTGTTTTAATTGAATTATTTATTTATTTATTTTTGGAAGAGTTATAGAAATTTGAGAAACAGTGATCTAAGTATGTTAAAGTGGATTTGCTTTGGTTTTAGTTTTATGGCATATTAAGCATTGTTGGTTATTTAATGCAAAATACTGTTTTCACATATATATTAAATACATGATTTATAAACATTTTTTAGATAGACACAGTAAGACGATAGAACAGTTCTATGTCTAACTATTCAATTTAGCTTAAGTCAACAATGTTAAATGGTTCCAAATATAGCTATGTATCACTAACAATTCAATTACACATCAGTCATTTGTTTTCAAACAGTTAAATGATCAATTTTAAACAACTGAATTTATCATAAGTCTTTGCCATCAGTTTAAATGCCCAACAGTTCTATTGACCCACAGATAGAACCCAATGAGGTGGTACCACTCCGAACCAGAGGGGACCTAGAAGCGATGGCAATAAAGGGATACACTGATCTCCCCAAATCTCCAGCATAACTGGAGCCTCACATTCAGATGGTTTAATGTCATATATCTTACACTCGTTGAAGGGGCGCTTACCCCTCAGAGATACAGTTGGTGTCATAGAACTGGAAAATTAAAATTTGGAATCGTGTGAATTGATGTTTTCACAAGAATGTTAAGTGCTGTTTTGAAGAAATTCTGGAAGCAGCATCCCACAAAATGGAAGCTGTACGGCGACTTACGACCAATCTCATAATCCATCCAAGTCAGACGAGCAAGACACGGTGGGAACCCCCAGTAAAGTAAGGACGAACTCATAAGTGACGTTCTTTTAGGGGCCTCTATATATGAACACAGCAGTGTTAGTCGAATTGCAAAGACTTACATACATCAGTTGTGGGTGACCACTGGATGCTGTCTATAAGATCTGCCAGGAGCAATGGACGACAGGGACTGATGGCTAAAGTGAGTCAAGAGACTAAGTGTTATCTGCCTGGTTTGATGAAGATGATGGTGATGAATGAAAATGTCTAAGTTGGGTCGGTTTTCCACTGTCATTTATATATATATTTATATATATATTTTTATATATATATATGTGTGTGTGTGTGTGTCTGTGTCTGTGTGTGTACAGTTTGCTGTATTTATAAATAAAGAGTGCTCAGTGTTGGTGATAAAGAACATATAACTAAGGCAACATAGTGTAAACACCGAGTCAACACCGATTCGTAACAGTCTGTTCCTCGCCTATGTGATTCGCAGGCGAATATCTACGCGATCTTCACACACACACACACACACACACACACATATATATATATATATATATATATATATATATATATATATATATCAGCAATGATTGAAACCATTTTATTTTGAGCAAAGAAATGGTTAAAATCAAATTACATTGAAGTACTTGATAAATATAATTACTAATTTCAAATAACAATACTTAAAACATTTAACTGTTAGCAAAAAAATAATATTAAATAGATATATTAGTGCAATCCATTTAAGTGTATGCAAGCAATAAATAGAAATATATGAAACCATTTAACAATGTACAAACAAATCACCTTTAGCTCGTTTTAAAATATGTAATATAAATTGTAATTTTTTTCGTTGTAGGACCAAAGAGAGAAAAAAGTAAATTTTTCAAAATGAATCAGTCCACTAAGAGATTTCTATTTTCTTGAAAATTATTTATTCCGTTCTAACATACATATATTTCCAGCTTGTTGCTTTCGTTAAAGAACATATGTGGCACAAAGCCAAGTACATGGGGCACCCAATGAGACAGGAACTTACTCGTGTAGGTCTGTTAGTAGAAGGACTGAGGTTTTGTAAAGGTGTATGTAGAGGTCACTGTTGTGTGTGATATTCCTCCTCTTTTTCTTTTTCCTTTTCTTAGAGTGTGTATAAGTTGTCAGTAAAAATGAAGGTGCCCGTGGTGTAATGGTTATCGCCGTAGGAAATAGTCACGGTGACACAAGTTCAAACCCTGGACGAGACTGATTGCATTTCACATAGCACTAATACCCTTGGGAAAGGTATGAATCCAATTATTCTCCCTCCAGCTATGGGTAAATAGTAGGACAGACTGGTTTCTTCAGCCTTGGTGAGGCAACTAGTCTACGAGAAGGAAAACTCTGAATTCAAACCTGTTAAACTCCGCATAAAAATTGACCTTGTGTCATATTCTGCCCGAGCGGAGGGGGTGGTAAATATGATAAGTCGTTAGTAAAGTTGGCGACATAGTCGAAGGGGACCCGAAGGTTCCCTTTTCGATAACTACTACACTGAGGTTTAGGGGAGGCCGCTACTCCATTCCCTGTATTGCTCCATTTTACCCTTGATCCCTACCTTATATTGCTGAGTGCTAAGCAAGGAGGCATCAAGTACCAATTTTGAGTCTTTGATATGACTCGACCTAGGATTGAATGTCTCCCGGGACATTGGTGAACACTGTCTTTTCCCTAATCAACCTACAAGGGGTTATAGACCGTTAAATACGACGCGTCATTCAGCTTTCCTATCTACATTTCCTAATAAGCCCCTATTTTTTAAACTAAGGAACTGATCTTGTTCTTAGAAAGGAATGGTGTTAATTTTCTACTCTAAACACTCTCCACAATATCTGAATCCTACTCCATACTCTTTTGCTCTTTTCCCAATTTCGCATTCAACAACAAAAGATTTATTAAATTTGTCGCTGCAAACCTGCGTATATTTAGATATCACTCTGCTGTTGACATCGAACATTTTCCGGAAGGAAGTTTTATTATTGTAATATCTTTGTTTCCGAGGTCATGCGGTGGAACCTGATTTGGCCCATCATCGCTTCAAACAGCTGCTTGATAAACAATGTTCTCCGACATTTACCGTCAACAGGGCATTCATATTTACGTCAACAGTTACATGTTTGGTGGGTGCTTTTATTTTTGTTTATATTTATTGTCTTGCTCATATGCCATTTTATTATCCGTAGCACATTGTCTGTTGTATTCTTATTAAATGTTTTATATAATATATGGCATCTAGGGAAATGCTAGGTTCATTCAAAAAAATACTAAGCCACATCCAGAAAGAAGAGCCATAGCAAGAAAAAAAAATAGTGAGATCTTGTGAATGAGCAAATCTCTTTGCCAGATGAGTTCCATGAATGCTGACGCCAGAACTCAATCTTAACAAGGCTGACATTTCTGGGACACTTCAGACTCTCTGACTTCTTCTGGGTGTGGCTTAGAAGTTTTTGAATGACCCGCGTATTTGTTTATATAATTGATAAACATTCTTAGCACCTTCATTTTCCGGCCCTGTTGAATGACTGGTTAAACTAGATTATGTTGCCTTTCCTTTTTTTAAAATTTTGTTATTGGTATTATTACAACCATTATTGCTACTCTCATTGTTTTCACTCTTGTTTATGAATGATATCTTGAATGAATATCCACAAATTTTTTGCGCCTTCTCATATTTTCCCTTAATGAAATCATTATTGCTAGAATTTACAAACTGTCTTTTTGTAATTAATTTGGTGATGTCTTTAAATACAGTTGGTGGATGGGGAGAAGCTGTGTTTACGTAGCCAAAATTATTGTGGTGTTTTCTATATCGGTTGGATGATCTTTGTAATACATCAAGTTAGTTTTGACCTCAAGGGTAAATCCGGATTCTTTGAAGATTTTGGTGTAATGGTTATCGTCGTAGGAAATGGACACGGTGACACGAGTTCAAGTCCTGCACGAAACTGATTGCATAGCACTAATACCCTTGGGAAAGGTATGAATCCAATAATCCTCCCTCCTGCTATGGGTAAATAGAAGGACAGACAGGGTTCTACAGCCTTGGTGAGGCAACTAGTCTAGGAGAAGAGATACTCGGAATTCAAACCTGTTAAACCCCGCTTAAAAATTGACCTAGTGTCATATCCTGCCCGAGCGGAGGGGTTGGTAAATATGATTTTTTTCTCTTATAGTGTCGAGTTTTCTACCATTTTTGCTCCAAGGTAGTAGCAAGGAGGGCTACTCGTGGCATTGGGGTTAATGTAACATCTTTAAAACCTCAGTCGGGCCATTACATTTATTTTCCGACTAATACATTTGGGAAAGGTATAAACCCTTATTTCCCCAGCGATGAGTTAAATATTATCACTTCTGTTCTTCTACGGGTAATGCTTTGGCATTAAATAACCTTCGAAGTTTGATATGCCGTTTTTAAAAAGAAACAAAGAAGGCAAACTAAGTAGTGGCAATCCATAATCACTGTAGAAGCCTTTTTCGGTTTCAGCCAAAATATCACTCAATCCAAATAGCAGGTAAATCCCAAGTAATTGATAAATCTCAAGCCATTAAAGCTATCCATTGTTATATCAATAAGAAGCCAATTCCCTTTTTTTATATAAACTTTTTCGCTGGGGAATATTATTGACTTATGTTTAATAATGTTAATTTGCACATCAGATATGAGAGTACACTTTCTTGACAGATTTAAACCTCCATGTCAAACAAACTCTTTTATTGAAGGCTTTCACGTCAAACTGAATGAATACTCGTTTTTTTCTTTATCATCTTTGTTATTAAACCAGAACATGGCTGCTTTGGTATTTGTACTGGGATTTACAAAGAATGTTACATGAAGTGTCAATGCTTCTTGTTAATCCTTCCCAGTTGACTTATATATATATATATATGTATAGGTTCTTAAAATGATTGATGGTTGTACAGCAGTATTGCTTCTAACAAAGCCTTCATCAGACAATGACTCTGGGTTCAGGTATGGTTTCAGAGCTGAAGCATGATCACCAATAGCCCAGAGCACCCCAGTTGTATCTCACAATTCCAGCAGAGTTTGCACGCTAATTCAGTTAGAGAATTATCTTGGATATTTTTTAATTTCCTCTTGTCTGATGGAGAAAGTCCAAGATTAGTAAATGTAATATACATTCAAAGTAATATGTGTAATATATATATATATATATATATATATATATATATATATATATATATATATAATGTAATAATATACACAGTACACTCATATATATGTATATATAAGTAAGTGTGTAGAAGTGTGTGTGTATGCTTTTACTAAGCCTTCCAGGATGGGACACAGGATCAATGCTTAAAGCAGAGTTTGACAAATTGGAATTTAATGTTTCCCTTCTAGATCGGTTACCATACTATGGTTAAAAAGGTTGGTCTTCCTTACTATTTACTCATAGCTAAAGAGAGAATGGATGCTATTCCCAAAAGTATTAGTGCAATGTGAAATGTAAACAGTTTCATCCAGGGATCGAACTCGGTTTATCGAGTTCACGTTCGAAGACAGCAACTTCAGTCGCGCTATTATGTTCCTTTTTGGACCAATACCCATGGGAAATGTATGAACACTTCTAATCCCATGATTATAGTATAAAAAGTAACACAGCCGTTTTTCTACAGGGATGTTTTGGCATGTAGTGAATACTTTATATATATATATATATATATATATATATATATATATATATATATAATGTACTAAGATGTAGTTTTCACAAATATACATGGTTTATATATGCATGTATGTATATATACAAATATAGATAAACTCATTATTTTGCGTATATATATATATATATATATATACGCTTGCACAAACACACACACACGCACACACATATATATATATATATATATGAAAAACTTCAACGTTTTTTACCAACATTTATTTCACCATCTTTGAGTCCTGATGAAGGTTTACTAAACCGAAGAGATTTAACGTTGACTTTCCCTTATAATAGATTCCTCATTTTTTGGATTACTTTGTTTTTCTTTTTCCTTTATATATATATATATATATATATAAAAGTAAAGTTAGCGACCATAGTCGAGGGTGACCCGAAGGCTCCCTTTTCGATAGCTACTACATCAAGGTGTAGGGGAGGGCGCTACTCCATTCCCTGGATTGCTCCACTTTACCCTTGAACCGTACCTTATAATGCTGAGTGTTAAGCAAGGTGGTATCAAGTTCCATTTTTAAAGTCTTTGGTATGACTCGACCTGGGATTGAACCCAGGTCTCCCGGGCCATTGGCGAACACTCTAACCGCTGGGCCAATGTCCCGGTAATATATATATATATATAAACATTGAAGAAGGGGAACACTTTACAACACTTTGCAAGTCAGACTATACATGCCAAAATCGATCAAGATGATGATAACTACGTAGAGATATAAGTGTTTTCTTTTAATAGAAAGTTTCTCGAATTCCCAAATGATTTCTCTCTCTCTCTCTCTCTCTCTCTCTCTCTCTCTCTCCCTTTCTATCCCTATATATATATACATATATCTTACACTAAAGTGCTATTGATTAAATTTTCGAGCTATAATAAAAATACTTTTGAGCTGCTTTGTTCTTTCAATGAACACGTTTACCGTTCATTAAAACGATCAATTTTATTGACCTTATTATTATATTTATACCCTTTTACTTGTACAGGCCCCTATATATATATATATATATATATATATATATATATATAGGGGACGTGTAAAAGTAAAAGGGTATATATATATATATATATATATATATATGAAAAAAAATATATATACACTTTTGTACCGTTCTCTCACTTGTATGGTATTGTGTGCATCATTTTGCAATAACTTTTGTCTTTTTCTCTTCACACACACACACACACACACACACACACACACACACACACACACACACACACACACACACACACACACACACCTCTCTTTCTCTCTCTCTCTGTCTTTCTCTCTCTCTCTCTCTCTCTGTTGTTCTCACTCACTCACTCACTCTCTCTCTCTCTCTTCCTCTCTCTCCTTGTTTATGAACATTTCTTTGTTTATCTTATTAAGACATTACTGCCTCTGAACTCACCAACAACGGCTCTGTATCTCCCACCCTCCTTCTTCGTTTCTCTTACGAATCAGGCGTGCTAACGACTAATATCCAAACGTATTTCACACATTTGCGTGGGACCGAAGCATCTTGAGATTAGACACAGTTCTGCCCTACGAATTCAGCATCAACCCACCACCCTAACCAACACCGACCTTAACACCGCCCGCCACCACCTCCCACAGTTCGTAATGAAGACCGGGAAGATGAGGGAATGCCCAATGATGTAATAGAGTGCCATTGCGCTGACTGATTAGCCTGCTTTTAAAGTGATTTATTAATTAATTCTGTTTCTCTCTCCCCCGTCTCTCTCTCTCTCTCTCTCTGCCTCCTCTCTTTCTCTCTCTCTCTCTCTCTCTCTCTCTCAGTTGTCCGATCTCATCTACAATCGTGCAGAATAGTCTGCTGTTCGAGAACGCCCTCACGAACGTAAGCATTCTAAAGCACGTCTTGCGCACCTATTTTTTACACTGTGATTGCCCGTCTTTAATGGTCTTATGCCACACAATAATGGCGGCTAGACGGCTAGATTTAGGTCCACCCAAATTTCTATGGTTATATAGGTGAGCTCGAAGCAATCTTTTAGAAGATAAAGTCTTGATAATTCCAAAAGTTACTTTTTTAAAAAAATTGAAACTTATAATTACTACAGCCAGCCCTGTAAGAATTTTTATTCTGTGTTGGTTGGTTTGTTGTTTGGCATCTATGGTATATCAACCTTTGTAAATTACGATGATCATTAAATAAGTTTTCAGACTTTTTTATTGATAGTACACACATGAAACTCTAGTCCCCTTCGAAGTAATTTCCTCCTGTGGCAATGCACTTGTTCTACCGTTCCAACAACTTCTGGAACGCTCCATGGAAGTCCTCTTGTGTGAGCGTGTCAATGACCTTCGTCACAGCCTCTTTCATCTCCTCAATTGTCTCATAACGACGACTCTGAGCTTAGGGAATAACCAAATGTCACATGGAGCAAGGTCTGGACTACAGGGAGGCTGAGGAACTGTCTTGATGCCAATCTTGCTCAAATAGTCTGTGACAAGGATGGAGTTGTGGACTGGTGCGTTGTCCTGCTGGAAATGCTACTGACCCGATTTGAAGAGTGCAGGCCTCTTCCGACGGAATCTCTTCCTGAACTCCCTTAAAACCTCAACATAGTAACCCTAACCCTATCCCTTTGGCCAGTCAACTCTGGTGTATTGACTTCCTTACTCCTCCAACACCTCTCACCATCCCCCACAGACTCCCTGCCTTCCTTGAATCTCTTATGCCACTCAAAAACTGATGCTCAATTCATGCAAGATGGTCGAAAAGCAGTCTGAAGCATACCATACGTTTCTGTGACATTTTTTCCAAGTTTAAAACAGAATTTTATTGTATATCGTCCTTCTAAAGTGTCCTCACGTCCAGATTGTATTTTTGAAATTCACCAGCTGTGACAATCAGGGTGTATTCCGATTCCTGTTGTAGCTATTGATTTGAACCTGAAATCATAAAAATTGGTCAATCATCTTATAAGATGTATAGCAATAACATAGTGAATTTTTAAGTGTCTACAACAATTTTAAATGCCTGTACAAAAAAGTCTGGAAACTTATTGAATGCACCACGTATTTAATGCTACATCCATTTTTGTACAAATAATCCCTTCCATTTAGAGCAATTTAGTTCAGCATGTATGCACGGTTTAATTGTCAAAAACATTTCTATTTCAAGATATTCAGTTTTGTCAAACAGTTCTTATTCAAACAACTGCTTTTTTGTACAATGATTCATTAGAAATAACGAAATCCAGGTATCTTTGCTCTTGTAGAAAACTAAGGGTTTTTTTTGTTTTTTAAATCGAAACTAAAATTTGCAACAGCTTTTTGGTATCTTCAGTGGAAAATAAAATCATGATTTTAAAAATCGAAAAGATTTCTAAAAATTTTCATCCTAGCAGAAATAACAAAGTCTTGGTATTTTTTGATCTAGTAGAAAATTACGTTTTTTAGAATAGAAACTAAAAATTGCTACAATTTGGTGACAATTTATATTGTATAATATCGAATAAGGCATAATAATATCTTGGTTGGCCTAATAAGTTGACTGTTCGCCAATGGTTCTGTAGATCGGGGTTCAATTCCACGGCATAGTCATAGCAGACACAAAACATTCAGCATTATAAGCTAAGGGTAATTTGGAATGGAGTAGCTCCGCCTTCTACCCTCCAGTGTAGTAACTAATGAAAAGGGAGCCGTTGGGTCACACTCGACTAAGGTCACCAACTTTAATTGCATTATATTTGATTTGTAAAAAATTACGCTTTTTTTAATTGAAACTAAAATTGCCACTGCTTGGTAACAATTTTTATTGAATTTGAAATAATAAAATACTCGTTTCATTGGTATCGAAGAAAATTGGAATTTTCAAGACCAAAACTAAAGATTACAATTGCTCTGTATATAAAAGTACAATTGCATCAATAAATTCACAGCTTTTTTTTTTACTTTTAAATATCTATATTTTTTATTACAGCTTTTCACTACTGTAGTGTTTCATTATCAATCATAACCACAACTATCAATTTTTATTGTATAATTTCTTTTACTAAAAATAATACAAACTTTTAAGAAAATTACATTTTTATTTGTTTATATACTTTGCAAGTGTTAGGGAGCAGTTATATATAGCTGATACTCTATCTTTGTCAGTCAGTTTATCTAAACCAAAAATTTATCTTTAATTAAACTATACGAAGAAAATATCAAGCTAAAATTCCCTTATCATAAAATTAAAAAACAAGAAATCATTTTATGTTTAAATTTGTTATTGGAGCAGTTACCACTTGGAGGCTATAAACGTTAACTTCTCGAAGAAGTTTATTAACATATAAGTGCTCCCCACATGAAGTTAAGTGAGTACTACAAGCATAAAATGCCAGTAGTAATCGATAATATGCCATGTTTGCTACTGTGTTACAGTTTGTTAAAAAATATTTATTAATATCATATCTCCCACCTAAGCAACAAACAAAGACAGCTGGGCGGGAAATTCGCGCTAAGAAAACTCAGAATATTCACTGAAGAGTATTGACAAATTGGGAATCTGAAATTTCCCCATACTGCTAAATGTTATTTGTATAGAGCAGAATCTGTTCAACAAATGAAACAAGTAAGATTCTCTCCGACTCTGAAATACTAATGGATCTACCAATTCAGGCCGAAGACTAGGCCTAATTTAAGTCAACATGAAAAAAAACTTGTTATTTAGTGGATTTAGCCGTTTTAGCAGACGACAAATGGAAAGTGAAGGAAAGCAAAAGACTGGCCTTTTTAGAGAACAGAAAATGTTATGAAACAGGAAGATGACAGTGATAACAATCGTAGTAGGAGCCCTTGGTACAGTTATGAAGAACCTGGAAAAGAGACTGACTGAACTGGAGATTGAAGAAGGAGTTGAGATCCTCAAAGATACAATACTAATAAAATCAGCTCGGATACTTAAAAGGGTTATGGACATCTTAGGAGACTTACTGTCACTTGACCCTCTATGAAAAACCATCCACTAAAACTATTAGAATATGCAGCCAAGATATTGGTATAGGATTAGACATTGAAAAAAAAAAAAGCTCTATCCTTGTAATAAAAACAGGTAAAAGAGAAAAAAAATAATAATAATAAAAATAATAACTAGTGATACTCAACAAAAAAAGTGAACCTGCTGAATTGTGGACTTTGTCATCCCAGCAGACCACAGACTAAATATAAAACCGAAACGAGAGATAGATACATTGACCTTACTAAAAAAAGCTATGGAATTTAAGGTGATCGCAAATCTAATTGGTGCACTTGGAACAATCCTAAAATGCTTGGTTAAAGGAACTGAAAGACTTGGAAATGAGAAGACAAGTGGAGACCATCCAGACTTCAGCATTATCAAGATCAGCCAGCATACTGAGAAGAGTTCAGGAAATTTGAGGAGACTTGTAGTCACATAAACTTCAGTGAAAAACTATCCGCTAACGCTGGTGAGAAAGACTCTCAAATTGTAAGAATAAAAAAGAACAATTAACTCAACAACTTAGCAAATCTCTACGGGAGGGAACAACATTTGAATATATGATAAAGGGTAAAACAACCTTAATCCAGAAAGTGTCACCGCATCCCCCTCCTCGTAAAAACATCCTGATCAATTACTGACTAATAATATGTTTATCAATCATGCAGAAAAATTTAAATGAACACAAAAGAGAAGAGATCTATTATTCTCTTAAAATTCGCAGGTTATTTCTTGGAGACCCCCCCCAAAAAAACCCCCAGATGTTCCAAGCTTAGAAGAGAAACAAATCACCTTTGTACGTTGTTAAGTACATTCTCAAGGAATTAAAAATAAGGCGAAAAAATGTGCCTATGACATGGATAGACAACAACAAAGCATACGATATCGTTGCACAAACATAGATAATGCAATGTCTGAAAATATTCTCGAGATCAGAACAAGTCGTAAACTTCATCGTAAAAATTATGCAAAACGTGAAAGTAGAACTGATGGCAAGAGGGCGAACCCTAACAGAGGTCAAAATCCAAAGATTCTAACCAGTCAATGGCAGTAAAAATTTTTTTAAAAAGAACAAAAAATTTTAAAAAATGAATGAAAAATCAAAAATGAATAAATAAAACGGCATCTTTCTGGGAGACTCACAATCTTTCCTACTCTTTATTAGAGTTACAAAGATGCCAGAAAAGATAAATCACCTTATGTACACGCATTAAGATTTTTGGCAAAAATGGAAGAAAACTAGAAACCCTTATATAAACTATTAAAATATGCAGCCAAGATATTAGGATAGGATAAGGCATTGAAAAAAAAACAAAAGTTCTATCCTTGTAATAAAGACAGGGAAAAGAGAAAAAAAAAACAAGAAATAGAACGGCCCAAATGGAAAAAACAGAAACTTACAGATACTTGCTAATATTAGAAGCGGACACCATCAAGTAAATGGATATGGAAGGAAAAGTAAGAAAGCTGTACCTCAGAAAGAACCAGAAAACATTTCGAACCCAAACCATTCGGCAGAAATCCAATCAAAGGGATAAATTTTTGGGCAAACGCTTTTGTAAAAATTTTTGGACCATTCTTAAAATGCGTACGAAAGAAAGTCAGATTGATACTCTACATATCAAGAAAAGAATAAGGAATTACATTCGTCAGCATTAAACTTTGTGTGGATACCACCATTCCAGGAATAATCACTGAAAGAATTCAGTAGACATTAGCAAGAACAATAGAATCAACTTTAAGGGAGGTGCCTGTGGTGCAATGGTTATCATCGTAGGAAATGGACACAGCGACACGAGTTCAAATCCTGGATGAGACGGATTGCATTTCACATAGTCCTAATACCCTTGGGAAAGGTATGAATCCAATAATTCTCCCTCCAGTTATGGGTAAATAGTAGAGAAGACTGGGTTCTTCAGCCTTGGTGAGGCAACTAGTCTAGGAGAAGGAAAACTCTGATTTCCAACCTGTTAAACTCCTCTTAAAAATTGACCTTGTGTCATATCCTGCCCGAGCGGAGGGGTTGGTAAATATGGAATCAACTTAAGGACTAACAGGTGTTACGGCCATCGACCACGGTAGGGTTATATCGCAGGAAAGCAAGGACTACTATGAGGACCGGAAGTGAGGCAAGCAATCGGTGGGTCTTCGAGCCCTAGCAACAGTGAAGGACCAGCCGAGAAGGGGCAAAGGTCTTGACCCAGACAAGGAAAAGACATGCCATTGGTCGAGGCAAGGAGGGCGTTTTACCGCCAAAAAGAACGAAACCCAAAAAGTCAGTTCCAAGCTTCGCCAAGGAAGAGAAAAGTCGCCTTTTCACTTGGTCCGGTAAAAGGGGAAATTCTATTCACAGAATGGCCTAATAGAAGCCGTTGACTCCGTTGGGTAAGAAACTGAGGCTCAACGTAAAAGAAAAAAAAACTGTTGCCTTGCGACTTGTTTATAAGAAACTAACGAACATAAGAAAAAAATAACAAGAGAAAGGAAAGGAAAAAGAAAAGGTAAGTCAAAAATTTTATTACAAATAATATACGTTAGCAAAATAAAGGTCCGTATCAAGACTATCCAAAGAAACATTTCTGCAGTTGTTCATTAACAGCTAGTTTCGGCGGAAAACATATTTGTTTAAATTTGTATATCCACTTTAAAGACGAAGAGGAGAGACTTTTGTTCTTCGCTAAAAGAAGAAGAAAAAAAAAGTAAACAAATGTGAGAAAGAACGAGTAAGTTCCCTCCCTTTAATTGTAAAGGGAACAAGATACAGGTATAATTTTAAAACTAGCTGAGAAAGAAAAAGAAAAAGAAAAAGGAGAACTTTGTCTTATTGGAAGGACATAGTCAAATACTATTGGAAGCGGCTTGCCCTCCACATGTCTGTATATTTTTTTTGTTGTATTTGTTTTGCTTTTTGTTTTTCTGTCGGTACAACTGTGCTTTCTTTAAAATAAAATATGTAAGAAAGATACATATATAAAGAAAAGAAGAAAAACAACTACGCGTCATATTGTTTGTCCGGTTCGGAATTCCCCACGTGTTCATTTATTTCACGTCGACCTCTTTACCCTTGACACATCCTCATTCGTCCGTATCTCGAAAAATTAAACCTATACGCAAGCTTTATACTTAACTAGTTATATGGGCTTTCAAAGCTATCAATAAAATATAACTAGTTACGGAGAATATTTAGAACTTGGGTCGTACGGTACTGACGACAGAGATTCTCCCCGTCTTTCGAGGCTAATGTAACCTCGGAACAAAGATACAGTAACCGTCACACAGGAAAACGATTATAAAAACAAAACAAACCAGACGACAAAAATAGGAAGAAAACAACTGTAAGGATACTTCAAGAGACAAAGTAAGGGAATTGCACTTGAAATGACCCAAATATGTTTAAGAAAAAAACCCCAAAAAACCCAAAAAACAGTCCATTGGTAAAGTGTTCACCAATTGCCCGGGTGACCAGGGTTCAATCGCAGGTCGAGTCGTACGAAAAACTACACAAATAGTACTTGATGCCTCCTTGCTTAACAATCAGCATTACAAAGTAGGGATCTGGAGTAAAGTGGAGCAATCCAGGGAAAGGAGTAGCGCCCTCCCCTACACCTCAGTGTTGTAGCTATTGAAAAGGAAGCCAATGACAACGGCCGCCAAATTTACTTTTACTTACTCATAGTCATGAAAAGGAAAGCTGCAGAGAGTTTGGTTTGGTTTTATGGCATATCAACAATTGTAGGTTATTTAATGCCAAATCCATTTTTATACATGTAACCAGTTCTATTTCAAACAATTTAGTTACGCATAAATACAAAGTATAAATGTCAAAAACAGTTCTATTTCAAACAATTTAGTTTAGCATAAGTACACAGTTTACTTCTGTTTGACCCACAGATATGACCTTCTCAGGTACTAGGACTCCAGACCATAGTGGACCTGGGAGCGATGGCAATGAAGGGGTACTCAGCATTCCCCAAAGCTCCAGCATTACTGGAATATCTCCATTAGATTGTTTAGTGTCATGCTCTCGGACATTCATGGGGGGGTCGAGTCCTCTTCAGAAATGCCGTCGGTTTATGCTACTGCCCCAGCCGACTGGGCCTGCTGTAGAGAGAAGGTGAATATACTTTAATAGTAGCACAAAATAATATAAGAACTAATTATATCAAAGCAAAAACTGATAAAAAGTTATATGAATGCCTTTTTACACCCAGTTCAAGGTTAAAGAGTACTTTTACTTTCCTTCTATATTAACTAACCCATGAAAACTAATATGCTATTAGACAAAGAAATCGAACCCGAAACCTGATGTTAAATTATCGGGAGACAAAAGCGATGGATTAATCTTTCCGATGAGTATTTGCGCGAAGTTTAAAAGAAACGGATATGTTCTCGTGTCAGTGAGCCCATTTTCTACAATGATAACTGTTAACCCAAGCATATTTTGAAAGAGGTTTATTATTGAAAAGAAATTGTAGAAAGTTTCTTAAGATGAAAAACGACGCCATAAAAACGCACTCAAACGGAAAAATATGAAAATTGTTTAGGATAAAAAATAAAATGTAATGTGAAGTTAAACATTATTTGATTGGATGCCACTGCTTGTTGTTTGAAAATCCTATAATTTAAATAAATTTCCAAACATTCAAAGAGGAGCATATCGACGTAGCAGCTAACGTGCTGGACTGCGACATCATAGTTTGTGAATTTAAGCTCTAGTCACGCTATAACGTTCACTTTCGAACAAATACCATTGGGAATATTATGGACCTCATTATTACCTTAGGTTATTCTTCGACAAGGATGGCATTAGCATTAAATACACCATGACAGTTGATATGCCATTTAAAACACAGAAGCAAAACCATTAAAAAAAAATTCAGTATAGGCACTGCCTTAAAAAAATATCGAGACTGTAACTGTTTTCATGTAGATATAAATGAAACGTTACATTCTCTTTGAAAATCGTTCCCTTGGCATTCAGCACAATTATTCTTCCGGGTTTTCTATTAATCAAAGCACCTTCGAAACTCAAATTTTTACATAGCGTAAAGCTGTGCGGTCGAGTTTCATTTAATATTGTCCACGTATTGAAAATTTTTGTCCCTAAGAAAAATCCGAAAATTTGGACAAAGGAAAACATCAAAAGAACAGGTCTTGTGAGTATGGAGTGTGTTGCACTTACACAATCCAGTGTTTTGTCAAAGACTTCTGTTCAAGAAGTATCGAGAATATATTTTTCTATATAGTCACTGACTAATGCATACGAATTCTACTCTTCTAAGTAAAAATTACTTTATTTTGTGATAAGATCATCTCAATACATATATCTTCAATTGATTTTGAAACCCAGAAGTTACAAATGAAAAAAAAAAAGCTTTATGATATTTGATTGATTTTGACGGCATGTCAACCAGTCTAGGGTTATTATATGCCCAGAGGTTAGGGAATCAAGTTCGCTGTATATATATATATATATATATATATATATATATATATATTTACATATTTGGACAGTGGTTTCTTTAGAGTTTTTTTTTTTTGCACACAGCTATATGTTATTCAATATTTCTATCAAATACAAATGATTTATTCACAGTTATATGATATCAAAACTCCTGTCTTATACACAATTTTTTGTCACAATCATATAGTTTAAAGTGAGGCTTTAGGGAGTCTCCTTGGCGTAGTGGCTAAAGTAGTGGATTGTAATAAGTTCTAACTCCAATCGTGTTAAAACATTCAATTTCAGACTAAGACACTGTTAATATGTATCCTCATATCCCCCAGCTATACGTTACCACTGCAGTTTTTCTCTGGCTTTTGTTTGTTCTTTAATGGCACATCAACCTTCTCGGGTTATTTAATGTCAAATCTAACATTTTTAGGAGGACTTTAGTGCTACTATTTAACCCACAGATGGAAAGATAAGAGGGTTAATACCTTTCCCAAGGGTATTTGTCCGAAATTGAATGTAATAGCCCGACTGGAGTTCGAACTCGCGAAATACGATCCCTCAGTACGGCGCTTTAACCATTACGACACCCCCTCTATGGCTTTAGCATTCGACTGAAGTATCAATTCAAAAAAAGTACTCATTATCTGTAATTAGATATAGACAACCTATATATATATATATATATGTATATATATATACACAACCACATACATTTATACATGTAATTTATTTAGGTATTGTACACACACACACACACACACATATATATATATATATATATATATATACAGTGAATATAAACATATATAGACATATACAGCCTATATATATATATATATATATATATATATATATATATACTAACGACTCACACACAAAAACACACACACATAAATACTGCCTATATAAATATATATATATACATTTTTATATATACTGCCTACATATATATATATATATATATATATATATATATATATATATATATATGTACAGTCTACGTACAAACACACATACAAATATATATATATATATATATATATACTGCCTACACTTAACAACACACACACACACACACACACACACACACACACATATATATATATATACATATATATATACACGAGGATATATCAGTGTATATGTGTATTTTTTCCAGAAATGCAAACTCATCATTGTTTGGATTTGCTTTATTGCAAAAATCATTTTCCTACCTCAAATCATTTTAATCCACCAAGGTTGATATGCTACTAAATAAAGAAACCATGATATCAAATCCAATAATTATTTCTATTTAATCATGATCATTTGTTTACACTCAATTACATGGTTATAAGTAACTAATAATGATAAGAAAAATAGATGAGACACAAAAAACAGCAAATATAGATTGTGTGGTGATAGAGATAAAACGAACAATCACATAATAAGCAAATGCAGCAAATTGGTGCCAAAAAAAAAAAAAGAATAAGAGTAAATACGACTGATTAAAAAAGGTTATCCACGGGGAACTTTGCAAGAAATTTAAGTTTGGCCATTCAAACGAGTCCTAATGCACAACCCAGAATCCGTCCCGTAGAACGAGACGCACAAAATTCTCAAAGGGTTTTGGGTACAAACAGATCACCTAATCTCGGCCAGACGACCAAACCTAGTAATAATCAGCACAAAACAGATAATTGCCGAAATTTTTGTTTTGCCGTCCCTGCAGACTACAGAGTAAAACTGAAAGAAAGCGAAATGGGAGCTAAGTATCTTGACCTTGCTAAAGAACTGAATAACTATGGAACGTGACAATGATATCAAATGTAATTGGTGCGTTCGGTATAGTCATCAAAGGTTTGGTATAGGAACAGGAAAAAATGGAAATAAGAACACGATCTGAGACCATCCAAACAACAGCGTTGGTGCGATCCGCCAGAATGCTGAGGTGATTCCTGGAGACTTGAGGAAACTTCCCGTCACTCAAACCCCAGTGGAAGACGATCAAGTAAAACTGGTTAAAAGACTCTCAAAGGAGTAAAATGATAAGAGTTATTATAATTATCCTTAACAAACAATTATAAGTAATCAGTCTTCATACAAATAATTTATGGTTTGGTTTGGTTTAATGACATATAAACCTTCGTAGGTTATTTAATGCTAAATCCATCCTTCCAGAAGAATAACTGTTGTACTAATTATTTAACCCATAGCTGGGAGGATAAAGGGGTCCATACCTTTCCCAATGGTATTTGTCCGAAAAAGAGAAGAAATACGCGACTGGAGTTCGCTTTCTACGATTTCACCGCCCATCGCTTTGACCATTACACCATGAGGACACTGCTCAAATAATCTATGATTATGTGATTATCAAGTTTCCCTATTTAATGTTAATGATATACCAACGGGAGTTTTTTTACCCATAGATTTGAACGTTACAACTCCAGGTATGAATACCTCCGATAATAAAGCTAATGAAACTCTACTCCACAATCCTTAGAACTAGGACCTCATCATCGGATGCAGTTTAGTTTCTTATCAAGAACACCTTTTTGGGGGGAGGGGGTGCTGGGAGTAATTCTTACCCGCCAGCAGAGGATAAAGTTTACATTTTTGAAACTCAAGCGAAAGGATGGAATAGCTTTCGTTTCGATCGTCTCGGACTTAATATGAGTTAATCTCCCGCTCCCCAAGAAGATATCATTCTTGATGTTTTTTCTCTTCATACTGTATTTTCCTTAGGGGCCCGATAATTAACGAAATCTAAGTTAGACCCTTTTCGTTGTCATTTTTACACCAGCAGAATAACTTTGCTTTTTTTGTTTTGCTAAAAGTTTCGTGAAACATCACCTCAGTTAATCCCTTTGCTAGTTTCTCAATTCAATAACAAAATGTGCCATTGTTTCAAGTTTATTATTATTATTATTATTATTATTATTATTATTATTATTATTATTATTATTATTATTATCTTTTCACCCATCTCTAATTGCGCTGTCAGCCAAGAATTTGCTCTTGTTGCGCATAGATTTATTGCCATTCGTGTCCACCATTTTACGATTAACCCCGTTGTCATTTTCCCGCTCTCTTGCGAAAAGGAAGTGTTTTTTTTTTAACAGCAGAAGATGTTTACGTGATCTTCTTACTGACACCCCATCGTTCGTCAGTCGCTATTGCTTTTTTGTTTGTTTTTTTTATTCGCTTAGTTTCATGTTTATATTACGGCTGAAGATGGAAGCCTCTGTACTCTTCAGTTGACAAAATCATATCTCTGTATCGATAAGCCCTCCTGTATATATGTATATATATATTTATTTATTTATAATGATTTTGAAAGTCCGATGTTGTAGTATAAATGAAAATTGATTAAAGACCACTTTTAAAGCTATCTATTCTTGGCATCTCGATATATATATATATATATATATATATATATAAAAACAACTTACAGTACAGTCTATAGTGGAATCATTTAAAGAAGTTTTCTTTTTTATCATTATTATATATTCGTGCTGTTATTTCAGCAGTAGTTGTGTCAAAAACTATTCACAATCATATCAAATTTGCTAACTCCATATATATATATATAGTCTGTGTCAAAAGACTATGTGTGTGAAATATTCGTATATGCAATATATGACTGATTTTAAATAAATCTGTGGGAGTGCATCAGTGGTTCCTTCGTTGTTCTCTCTCTCTCTCTTTCTTTCTTTCTCTCTCTCTCTTCTTCTTCTTCTTCTTCTTCTTCTTCTTCTTCTTCTTCTATCTATCTATCAATCTATCAGTATGTATATATTGAACAACGAAGGAAACATTCTGTTTAGAATTGTCCCCTTTGTATTCGCTAAATATATTCCAGTGAGCTTTCCATTGGTCGAAGTAGCTTCAAATGGTGTATTGAGACTGGTTAGTTTTCTTCCAGTTTGTTTCTAACTCATCTCGATATAATTCTTTAATTAATTAAAACGTCTTGATAAGATAATTTCTTTCAATTACTCAAAAGTTAATTTTTCAATCAAAGTGTTGTTTTTTTTTGTTTCATTGATATTTTTCTTGTTTTGCATTTTTCGCCCTGATCAAAAAAGTAAACGTAGTTTGAGGAGTTAAAATAAATCCCCAACTTAACCAAGAACAAACAAACAAACAAATAAACAAACAAAAATCTGACTTTATCTGGTGTAGATTTTTCGAGGTAAAGAAAAATCCCCCAAACTCGCACAGACCAATCGAATTCTTTTCATGGAAAGAGGTTTAACTCAACTCGAATGCCATTGATTGGAGGTCTTTTAAACGAAACCTCTAAAATCACGGAAGCATCACGTGATAATTATTTTCCGGAAATGTAAAAATGAAAGATAAGATTGCAAATATAATCTGCTCGAATGAGTATTGTGGCCCAATTACACCTGACTGAGTAGCTTTGGGCAGGGAATATGTTAAAAGACCCCAAATTCCCAAGGATACTATGATCTTTATATCACTAGAGACTCCCCCATGCGCATCATAAAAGATAAATTTTTTGAGGTTCACGCAAATCTTCAATTTTAGAATTACAAGCTTAAAATTTTTAATCCCTGTACTTAATCCGCATATTCTTGATCCGTGTATATACAGTAGCGGTCATAAGTTAAGGAACAGAACAACAACAAATATCTGAAGATTTTTACTTGAAAAAATTGCATATACTTTTACAAAATTCTCCTAAAATATACTTGGAACTTATGCGTATTTATTACATATAAAGTTTTCCAAAATTTATTACAGTGAATTAATTGTGAACTTAAAAAACGAAAATAAACATTTTGCTATTGTTAAGGAACGCTGTTGAATTATAATAATTTAGGTAATTCTTAAACGACCTTATTGCTAATTTTGATTTATAGTAAACTGTCATACATAGTTAGAATTATTGTTAAGCAATATGGAGGCGAAAGCACGTAATTGTTAAAAACGAGAAGAAAAAATCTCATTTTAACAAATCATGAAGAAGGCAAATCGTATTCTTAAATAGCTGGCATCGTACGAAGGTCTCAAAGCGTTGTTTATCGCGTGATCAGGCTTACAAGACACTTGAACCAAAACCAAGAATTGGCCGGCTTCCTATGACTACCAAATGGGAAAATCGGATAATTATTAAAATGTCTTTAAAAGACCGTTTCGATACAGCACCTCGTCATTCATTCAAACGGGCAGCCGAAACTCAAATATTTATGCAAGACAACGCACCTTGCCACAAAGCTAAAACTGTGTCAAGTTTTCCTGAAGAGGAAGGAATAGATGTTATAAAGTGGCCACTACAAAGCTCAGATATGAATCCTCAAGAGAATGTATGAGCAAACATAGGAGAGAAATCTCAGAACAGAAATACTACAAATATTGATTATTTATGGGGTTTTCTGAAAGAAGAATGGGAAAGTAACTTCTTTTGTGAGAAGTTAATTGGCCCATGTGGTCGAAGATGCAACGAGGTAATCCAATGTAAAGGAAAATTCACTAAATATTGAATTATTCTTTAGTTTATATATTGATCTTACAAATATTTTTGATGCGTTCCTTAATTTTTGAACATGGCAAAATGTACATTTTTGTATTTTCAGTTGACTATTAATTTACTGTAAAAGAAAATTTAGAAAACTTTATATGTAATGAATGCGTATATGTTCCATGTAGATTTTGTGAAAATGTCATAAACATAAATGCCAATTCTTTCAAGTAAAATTATTTAAGTATTTGTTGTTGTTCTGTTCTTTAACTTATGGCCGCTACTGTATATATATATATATATATATATATATATATATTATATATATATATTATATATATATATAATAGAGACTTGTTCAAAAAGTACAATACTTCACACTGAAAGAAAAAACAGAGATGAAGAGTTTTGTTGTGATAACATACAACGACATCTAGTGAAAATAAAAAAGATTAATGCGTTTTTCTGTCTTAATTTCTCAGCAGGTGAGGCTCATCCAAGTGGGAGAAGTGTGCCAGAAATCTTTTTGATGTTTAGAACATTTTGCATGACCCTCATATATATATATATATATATATATATTCATTTATTTATTCATTTATATATAGATATATAAAAAAATTGTTGTTGGACAAAAAAAGAGAAAAAAGTAAATATTTCAAGATAAATAGGTCCACAAAGAGATTTGTATTTTTCAGGAATTTTCTATTTATTTCTTCTATACGTATATGTTTCCAGCTTATTGCTTTCATCAGAGAGCATATGTGGCGCAAGCTCATATATATATATATATATATATATATATATATATATATATATATATATACTGACGATAACAAATGATAGTCAAAAATACCTATGCTTACATTATCACTTACGAGAATTTGGCCATTTTAAAAAATTCAGTTGCAAGATCTCGCTCGATAACAAGAATGGAAAAAAAAATCAATACAAATTTAAACACTAATCCTTGTCTATAATCATCAATAAAATATGGTAACCAAATACAGATTATATATATATATATATATATATATATATAGAGAGAGAGAGAGAGAGATATATATATAGAGAGAGATTCTTAACAAAAGTTGATTTTTGTAAGCTGTACTAGAGAATCTCTCGTCTAAATATACATTATATATATATATATGTATATATATATATATAGAGAGAGAGATGTGCGTTCTGGATTTTCTACTAGATTTTTCGACAAACGTTTTAAATATGTTTTCATTTTTCTTTCAAACGTGTATACAAGTGCACATTTTGGCGAGTTAACTTTAATCAAGTCAATAGTCTAACTACTAAGAACTCGAATTTACTTTTATTCTATTAGGGAAAACAATACTATAAATTATTTTTTCTGCTGGCAATGGTATTGTGACCCCAGTCATAAATACCACCCCAACAAAGTAAATAAATAAATAAGTCTGTTATTTTAAACAGAGAGTCCTGCTACCATAGTTTATGTCTAAGGAAATGATTTATTACTTGGCTGGTATGAGAACTATTTGTCTGTTGTTTTTACCAGCTTTTTTTGCAGACTTTTCTCTGGTTTGTGCTTTTCTTTTTATATGTGTGTAGGATTCACTTCTGCGGATTTTGCTTTGCGCAAAACATAAAGAAAAGTTGAAACGGCTGCTTGTTTGTCTATTACTACATAACCACTTAGGAGCAAAGTATCTATGTAATAGTAATATCAGTAGAATATCTCGTCAGCAGCGCTGGGACAATCAGTAAATGTCACTAGATTTATTTTCTTGTTCACACGATTGTGTGATAATGAAAGGACTTGAATTCTGTAGGATTAACGACTTTAAAGTGACATATCGTAACTTGTAGTCATGCAAAAGAAAGGTTAGTGTAGAGGGTGGAAGACCTACAAACGTGCATCTTAAAAAAGAGATTCTAATTTCTTCAATGCGTTGCTTTTAAAAGAACTTTATTTTAATGTTAGTGCATAGTTTTTTGTATAAGTCATATGATTTTTATCCCTTAAAATTTTTTAACCGAAAGTTATTAAAGAGCATTAATTAAACTTTTAAAGAATTTGAAAAGTAAAATAGATATATTCAATCTCGTTAATGTTTTTTTTAATTTATTTTCGATTTCCAATGGGGTAGATAACGGTATACACTGCTGATGAGACCTAATAAGGTCGAAACAGCTGTCCAGTGCTTCTTTATGTCGTGTACAAGTGTTTGCTGGAATTTCTGGTCATATTAATTTAATTTACAATATAATTCCTCTACTTAAAGAAGAAAATGTACATATATTTCTTTGCTCTTGAGGTTTTTATTGAAACAGACTTAGCGCTGTAACTTTCTGAATACAGATATTGTCAATTAGTTAATAAACAAGGTTAGGTTAGGTTGGCTTGGTTTTATAGCATCTTCACCCTTGTTGGTTATTTAATGCCAAATCCTGTTTATACATATATTGAATATATGATTTGTAAACGAATATACCACCTTCGACACCCTTTTGATAAAAAGGGTTGGGAGTTTTCCACAAGGGCAAATTGAATAATACGGTCGGGACTAAACGCGCAGGAGCTAAGACTTAACGCAACCTGTCGATTGATTGGATCGGGCTTGTCTGCCGCCTGTCTAGTCTAGAAAGAGCCCAATTAATGTTGCAAGTCATTTGACCACTCAGCATCTGGTTCAGGAATTTTACAACAACAAGGATCCCGTCCTTAAGCATCACTGGTCGTAATCCACAGCCAACAGGTGGCCTCGTTGGAGAGGGGTCTTACCCGTCTACAGAAGTAAAGTCAGCGTTTATACAACCTCAGTTTTTAGGCTGTTAATAACCTGGTCTGGCAAGCAAGCCAGCAAATGTAATCAATTTGCATATCAGCGCTCATATTACATGGGCTTGTGCCAGAATAAGCTAAGTTCAGTAGCTTTTTTCGAGTAATTGTTTATAAACTTGTTTTGCAGCCCGTTTGGCGAGTCTACTTAATCCGATTATAAATAATGATGCAGTAGTGTTGCAGCCTTGTGCCAGATTTTGGTGAATTTTCCTCAGTAAATCTCGTCACCCAAGTCTAATCGATAATCTATGGTTCATCTTACTAGCCAACGCTTTGATCTTTTTTGGCAAGTAAAGCCAGTTTTGTGCGAAGCGCACTATGGAATCTTGTCTCGCAAGTCAGGCTTCTGGCAAGCACTTAATAGGGATATTGCTTCATTTTTTTTCCTATCAATAAAATGAACTCTCTCTCTCTCTCTTTCTCTCTCTCTCTCTCTCTATATATATATATATATTTGACCTAGGTCCCTGAAACTTCTCAGCTGGAATATGTATGTAACAGCTGCTGTAGTGTTTTATTCGTCCACTCCCAGATTTGCTTGCGATATGAGATCTCATGAAAGCAAATAATCATTGGCTGGTTTTACACAAGTCCTTATTCAGTAACCTACAGTGAATTTGCGTCAGTTTTGTGACAAAGTGTAGAAGGACAGAGAAAAAAATAGTGAGAGAAACAAAGAGAGAAAACATATATCCAAATCATGATTTAAGTTTGTTTTTTTTTCATGAAAAACGTTTCTAAAAATATAGAGGAATGTTATTTCTGTCCATTTCAGGAATTTCGATGCAAGCATCAACTATGACCATCCACTCCGATTATAGTCACATACTGCGCTAACAAAAGCATAAATATTAATTTATTCTATTTCCTCAAATCAACACACACACACACACACACACACACACACACACACACACACACACACACATATATATACATATATATATATATATATATATATATATATATTATAAGAGTGTTGGTTGTCACTAGATCACTTTGTGGTTGTATGTCAAACCAAGTGCAATATGATATGGTGAGTGCTCAATATCTAGGATAGAGCTATTATATAATAATAATGATAATAATATTTATTATTATTATTATTATTATATATTAGATATATATATTTAATCCATGAAAAATATTCTGCAACCCTGTATTTCATGAAGTTTTTAAAACAACAATCATCAGGCATGGATTATATATATATATATATATATATATATATATATATGGAAGTAAATAATGGAATTGAATCATACAGTATGAAGAAAATAAAAAAAAGTAATCCTAAAGAGATGAATTTATTATGAAGGAAAGTCAACGTAAAAAAGTTTTGTTTTTAGTAAGTTTTCATCTCACAATCAGAAAACATTGCAAGAAAGCCTAAATGCAGCTAAATACAATTAATATCGGTAAAATTCCCCCAAACCATATAAGACGATGTGCACATTCAATTAAATGAAATTTTCCCGCTTAACTAATGGAAACGCTCGAATAAGGATTGGGTACTTCGAAAAATAAGATAAGATAAAGAATAACTGAACAAAATAGGTTTGATTTCATATAGCAGTATGTCGGGGAGAAATTGAAAAGTCAGGTATGACTGATCAAATATAGAAGGAAAAGAGAAACCATCAGCCCTTGTGGGATCAAGCTGAAATAATTGACAGGGAATAACATTGAAAGATAAGACGTCTCAAAGAACTGACGCTCATCTTAGGCAACAGAAATCTGTTGAATGGACCAAGTATAGATATGAATACAATTTGGGAACCATTATCAAAAAGCTCGAGATAAAAACAAACAAAAAAAAAACATCTGATATGATAGTGGAGAAGACTATAACATGAGGTAAGGGAGACATTAGATTTCTAAGTCTCAAAAATTCACTTTGAATTGTCCGGCTACAGCACATGGCTCTGTGGATAAGGCGTTTGGTTGGAAGTTACTTCCGGATGAAATCATGGGGAAGTCGCAGGTTCAATCCCAACAACAAGTTAGAATAACAAGGACTACTTACTATAACTTACCTCTTGTAGTCGGTCATGGTTAACGGGATTGTGGCTCAAATAAAGGGTTCAGTTGGAGTTTCTGTGTGGACAACCAGGTCCTACATGAAACACCTGAAGAAGACCGGACATATCGGCTGAAACGTTGTGACCATAAAGATGAGGTTAACAGTCCGACTATTTTAAGTAATAATGAATTCCTAAAAGTAAAGTTGTCTACCATAGTGGAGGGTGACCCGAAGTCTTCCTTTTCAATAGCTACTACACCATGGTGTAGGGAAAGGAGTTGCGCCCTTCCCGAGATTGCCCTACTTTACCCTTGATCCTTACCTTATAGTGAGTGCTATGCAAGGCAGAATGAAGTACAATATTTTGAATCTTTGGTATGACTCGACCTGGGATTGAATCCTGGTCTCCTGGACAACTAGCGAACACTCTACTCATTAGAGCAATGGCCTATTTTGAAATTAAAGACTTATACCCATCTATACTAGAAAACTAGGCATTTTGAATGCTCAGATACATCTGTGATTTGGTTTCTTTGTTTAATGGCATATCAACTTTTGTGGGTTATTTAATATCAAAGCCATCATTTAGAAAGACAGTAATGATACATTTAACCCATTGTAGCGGAAATAAGGAATTTTATACCTTTACGAAGTGTTTTTTTCAGAAAGTGAACGCAAGAGAGCGACTGGGGTTTGAACTCACTCACTATGATGTCACATTCAACATGTTAGCTACTACGCTACAAGAACACCCCATCTTGACCTACTATGGAGATAATGGGAAAAAAAAACGAAAATTGAGTGGCTGATCCTAAAAAGAACGTATCTCTGTTGTGAGGGGTTATAAAACTGTTGGCTGTGCCCGGAAGAAAAATATCATAGTGTAAACTTTCTATACTCAAATAGATAACGAAATAAAAGACTGGGGATTCCACAATGACTGTAAATATATACTTGGCAGTTTGGTACCTGATTTAATCCGTGATTTTTTATCCTCGTTGTAGTCACGTGACTTAGGAAGAGTATAAATGTGTAAAGTACTTCTACTGATTATATCAGATGTGTGGATGGCCAGATCGAGTCTCAGACGACCAGACGCTGCGACCTCGATTTTCCCAGCTACAGCCAGCGAAATTAGCAATGAAGTAATTTTTAAGTTTCCTTCTCGGGGCACTTGTTTTGCCGTTACTTTTACTGTCCTTCCTCGGTCACTCGTCTTACTGCTAATGTCCTTATCAGTTCACTTGTCTTAACAATACTGCTTTTTTCGGAGCAAGTCAGCGATCGCTAAAAGTTACACAGACGATCAGGATAACTGATTAGCACTCTACCAAAAAAAAAAACAACCAGCCAACCAACCCGATGCAGCAATACCTGGAATAACAGAGAGATGACCTCATGCCCTGACGACACCAGTCCACGAATGGAGGACACCATAAGAACCGACGACGAATGTATTGCTTCATCAACAGAGACTATCAAAACGATTTTGGATTTATTAATGTTGTCAAATTTACCTCGAAATAATAAATCTGCGAACTTCTTTTTGTTATTCGTATTATTTATTTTTTATTTTTGTGACTCTTCTCTCATTTTTTAAAGTTTGTATGGTCAGCTATGCTATTGATGGCACCGCGACAATAGTAATTTACTTTCTTCAGCCAGATTTTGGATGGGTTTAAGTTTCAGTATTATTTCTAAGACTTCTTGGACTTGTGACGCTTTCTTTGCGAAATCAGTTGCATAAACTTATTTCTGCTCGCTTTTCAATCCATCCGAATCTAAAATGCTTTTTTTTTTCATATATACATTCAAAGTTGAAAATGCTTCTATTTAAAAATTTTATTTTTGAATGGGTGAAAGAACTTCGAATTTAAAACAAATCTGAACATTCCTATTGTTTTAAATCTTTGCTCAACGGGAACAATAACTTCACCCAAAATGTTATTCAGAACCGAATAATATAAATTTTTCGCCTAAATCTGTTCCACTGTAAGCTCTTTGAATAGGCAAGTATTTAAGTTCAGTCTCACGTGACAGTAAAAACATAATCATTTTTGTTGCGTCTGCTGGTTTAATACAACTGGAACGCAAGCAAAATATTTTTTTCTTTTACTTTTCAGAGGCTTTTTCTCAGTTATCTCCATTTTATTTTTCTGCTTCTCATTCTCATAAAATAATAAAACAGAGGAGACTAAATCTATTGCTTTTTTCTAAGCATGACTACAATGCAAACAAAAATATTTTTGCTTTTCTGTGACTGTCTCTCTTTCACCCACTCACTAAAATGCTATGCCTCTTTTTCATGTTGACATCTTGAAGGGTATAATAAAAAAGGAAGACTAAAGCCACGGCCCTTTTTTGACCATTGTGAGAAAGCAAGCAGAAATGTTTTTACTTTTTTGTAACTGTCTCTTTTTCACCCACTCTGCCTTATGTTTTGTCTTTCAATCTCCCAACTCAAAGACAATAGGGAAGCTTATGAATTCATTGCTTTTATTAACATCTTTTCTCTTTAAACCAACTGGCGTTTTCTCAATTTACTCTCCATAAATAATATCGCTTGTACCAATAATTCTAAGAAACGAAAAAAAGGGAAATACAAAAAACGCAAGAACAAAGAGATAAGTGAAAATTGCTCTAGAACTGATTTTATATTTTTATATTACCCCAAATCATTTTTTCTGGAAAAAATGTAAGAAATGCCACGTATGTGCTGAAAACATGTAGCCTTTGCCCCTGATATATATATATATATATATATATATATATGAGGTTATGCAAATTTTATATTTTGCTTAATGGTATGCAAATAAACAACGTGCATTTTACGTTTGCATAGCTTTTTATAGTTGCAATTGCAGTTTACAAGACAAAAAAAATAAAATAAAATAAAATAAAAATAATAAATAAATAAATAAACAAACAAACAAAAAGAACAAGTTACAAAAACGGGTTTCAGTTAAAATTATTGAAAAGGACATCAATCAATAACATAAATTAAATAGAAGTGTGATTTCTTTGTTCACCATCGTAATATTTTAATTTTAATAAAACAGTCACTTGAGATGAAAAATGAATTAATTTCCAAGAACGAAAACGAGGAAATTTATGATTAGATGAAGAAAGGCTTTCAACATCTTAAATGAAATAGCGTCAATTGGGGAAAAAAAATGCTCCCCCCTGTTCTAGGTAGCATTTAAGATTCTCTTTTATGAGTCACTGAAACCTGACCGTCCTGTCAGAGGGGCTTAGAATACGTTGAATGGATCCCCCGAAGAGGGATAAGACCTCGAAATAAAAAAAAGTGTCCTGAGTAAGACACTAAACTCTATCTGATGTTGAGGCTCCTGTTCTTGAGATCTGTTAAGTGTGGAAGTCCACCTCATTACCATTACTTCCAGGTTCACTCTCTCCTGGCGCAATATTCTGGGGCTGTAGAATACACCGACTGTACAGATGCAGAGGGGTAAACCCGCCCTCCAATGAGTGTCCTAGATATGACCGTAAGCAATCTGATGGTGAGGCTTCAGTAACACTAGAGCTTTGGGGAATACAGAGTATCCAACATGCCATTGCTCTCAGGTCCACTCTGACCCTCCGTATCAGAGTGGACCTGGGAGCAATGGCATGGACCTGTGTGCAAATCTATGGGTCAAATACAACTGTGTGAAATTTAAACTGTATACTTCGGCATTTAATCTGAGTGCGAACAAATGATATGCTAAACTGAATTGTTTGAAATAGAACTGTTTGCTCATTTAACTGTGTATAAAAAATGACCTATGTTTAATTGAATTGTTCGAGTTAAATGGCAATAGCTGACAACATTTTACTCTGTGGAAACAAAGGATTAATTAAAAATAGAATTATTCGTTTTTAATAGAAATCAGTCAAACCACTTAACTGTGTGCAAAAAAAAAAAAGATGAGTTCAGGCTTGTAAAAAATGCTATCTACAAAATGTGTTTACAAATCATATATTTAATATATCGGTATAAATGATTGCGTTGGTTTTATGGCACATCAACCATTGTTGGTTATTTAATGCTAAATCCTGTTTTTGCTTATATATTAAATATATAAGATTTGGTTTGGTTGGTTTTTATCGCATGTCAGCCATTGTTGACTATTTAATGCCAAATCTTTTTTTTACATATATATTTAATATAAGATTTGTGAATATGTTTTCGTGATACACATAATTAAATGATCAAACAGTTCAATTTCTAACAATTCAGTTTAGCATAAGTCATTTGTGTGAACTTAGTTTAAATGTCAAATACTTCTATTGATAGGACTCTATTCGGTGCTACCACCTCGATCCAGAGTCGATCTGGGAGCGATGGCAATGAAGGGGTACTCCGTGTTCCCCAAAGCTTCAGTATTACTGGTGCTTAAGCATCAGATTATTTAGTGTCCTATCCAGCACACTCGTTGGTGGAGTCTTACCTCTTTGCAGAGATAAAATCAGGATATTCTAAAGTACTAGTCGACTGGGCTCAGATGGTTAATGTAATATCCAGGACACTCGTTAACAGGGGTTTTACCCGTCTGCAGAGATGTATTTGGTGTATTCTACTGCTCCCGGTGACTGGGCTATAAATAATTTAGCATTTGAACAGATTATTTCTAGTGATAGAATTAAACTTGATAATGCTTCCACATAGATTTTTAAAAAATGTGTGCTATTTACAATGATATGAGGATCTTCACTCGAAGAAATGTTTTGATAAATATATCTGGAACTATTAAAATTCGAAACTCACTGCGATAACATTTGTGCGATTCTTAATGAAAATGGTTGGAAAAAATCTGATAAAAATTAGTTAATGTAAAATATACAGTAAAAAAAAAAATAGAAAAGTTCTTAAGCTTGGTAAATTGATTAAGCTATGAGACAAAATAAAATGGTGTACTCGTTTAACTCGTTCTCCATATCACCTTGCAAAGTGCCCTAAGTTAAGAAAAGGTTTACTTTTGTGTGATGCTACAAAATATCTCTTTATCTAAGCTCTTTGCCACGGACAGGATGTGACTCGAGGTCAATTACTGAGCGGAATTTTTAAGCTGCTTTGAATTCGGTGTTTTCCTTCACTTAGACAAATTGCCTAACTAAGGCAAAAGAACCCAAACTGCCCTACTCTGAAGTCATTGCTGAAAGGGGAGAGAACGGATGGATTCATGTCTTTCCCACGGGCATAACCGCAAAGTGATATGCAATCAGTTTCGTCCAGCATTTGAATTTAAATCGCAGATTCCATTTTTTATTTGATTCATTATTATGACATCCGTCAAACTATCGATGTGCGATTGGTCAGAGTAAGAATGCGTGGATTTTTGATATTTTCCAATGCCAGTATGAGATAGTTGGGTACTCAGAGCAACTTGTCAAAGGTCAAATTATTTCCGGTGTGAAATATTTATCGGCTGAAATTATGAGTGGGAGTCAGGATCTTAATTGATTAACACTATCACGTGATACAAGATGACAGTCGAGCTATTTTTTAGTTGGATAAACGGTTTCAATTGAGATAGAAAAACGGAGAGCTGTATTTTAGAAGCTAGGGGCTTTAGCCATTTCATAACCCGTTTAGGCAACGTATTTAAGATGATTATGTAATGGTTGAAATCACATGAAAACGGTTTTTCCCCTATGAAACCAACATGAAATATACATGGGTATCTTAAATATGAGTCCCTGAGCGGAACGATGATTAAAAGCTGGTATTCATATTACGGACGGGCACCGTCATTAAATTGCGGCGTTCTCAAGGTTAAAGAATATTCGAGCACATCAGCAGTCATCAGTCATTGGGTACAAAGATCTGACGATCAAAAAATGTCACGAACCTCGCTCGTGCAGGCAGAGAAAAAAAGCGTGATTTTAAGATAATTGCTTGTGAACTTTCACGTGTTACACTACTGTTCCACTGGTGAGCATCGAACCTTCAGGAACCTTCGAATTGATTCCATCAAAACGCTATATAAGAAAATCAAGTAGCGAGATTTTGGCAGTTCAAGACAGGTTTTCGAACAGGTTTCAACAGAGGCGCACGACGCACGACACGTGTCATATAAAGCCCAGCCTGTCTTAGCAATCCGACTGATATGATAAACATCAACAGGCTGACGATAAAAACGCCGCTGCCCTCGCCAAGAAGAGGATGGTGAACCTTTTTTACGAACACGAGCTAAAGTGCATGGAGGGAAAGAGTGATAAAGAAAGAAGACGTTTGATAGTGACAAAAAAAAAAAAAAAAAGATGGCGAGGAAGAACGCTATTGAACGAACTTTTTAACAACAGTCCACTGTAATTCCCGAAAATAAAACGACTACAATTTTCTTCCTTAAGATTCAAGTTTCGGGTGTTTCTTTTCTGTGAATTCATTTCTTTTTATCAGACACAACGCTTTAATTTTTTTGGTCCTATACTACATGTCGTGCTCCGTATGGATGCTGGTACAAGCAAGAATTACTTGCAGTATTAAATTAGTGGTGCCACAGGACTTTCCAAAAAAGGCTGACCATAACACTGGTTTGTCTTAGAGTGTCCAGCTCTTGTTTTTTTTTTACAACCCGACCACAGTAAGTTACTTTGATATGATTTAACGGGGAGTTTTTTTCTTTCTCCTAGAATGGTTGTTCTTACCGACCTAAGAGAGCCTTGTCTATCCTACAATTTTTCATTAGATGGGATGGATTCGTGTGTTTCACTAGGGCATTAGCGCATTAAAAAAACACAAACAGCTTCGTCTAGGATTAGAACTTGGCTCACTAAGCCCATTTTCTACGACTATAACCCTACGCAACCCATGTTCGAAGATGAAAGATAAAGAGCGACTTCTTTGTAACAAGACGAATGAAGCGAATAAGTCGAAACAGAATGAATAGAAGAATAAAGCATTCTATGATTCTGCTAATCTTATCGATCTACCTGTTTGGGAAGAAAGGCGTGTGACCTGAAAATCAGCTCGGTAATGTTGTAGAACGGTAGGAACATTCATGACCTTGGGGTAGATTAAAGCAAGAGTATTTTTATTGTTGCTGTTGTTGCCGTTGTTGTTGGAGGTGGTGGTGGTGTGGAGAATTTGAAGAAGCATCTCTGAATTAGCTGATGGGAGGATTTTACAAGAGTGCAAATATTGTTGCAGTTCACCCAGAAGCAGACAATAACCAAAACGCCATC
The DNA here is from genome assembly GCA_963585895.1 of Sepioteuthis lessoniana. NCBI lineage: Eukaryota > Metazoa > Mollusca > Cephalopoda > Myopsida > Loliginidae > Sepioteuthis > Sepioteuthis lessoniana. The sequence continues at coordinate 66,038 of CAUZXS010001373.1, read as the reverse complement.
TTCGCTCCGCAAACAAACTTACTCGTCAACACCAAAAAAAAAAAAGACTAAAAAATGCAAAATGCGAGAGAGAGAGAGAGAGGGGGGGAGAAAGGCTTTGATATCACGTGACATTTAAATCTGGCAGGATTTTTAGTAAAGGGCCATATAGAGAATTTTTTAATGGGTGATGTTAGGGGCGTTCAAGAAAACTCACGATACTTTTGTTTTATTTTGATCTTTGCTATATTCTCAATCACTTTCTGGTTCTGAATAAAATCAGTTTGTTTATTTGTTTGTTTGTTTATTTATTTATTTCTCCTAATGATCATTTTCACTATTTCTTTTCATTTTTTCTTTTTTAGTTCTTTCTTTCTTTCTTTCTTCTAAAGATCATTTTCTCTATTTCCTTTTCATTTTTTTCGTCTTTAGATCTTTCTATTATTTGTTTATCCTTTTCTTTCTTTCTTTCTTTCTTTCTTTCTTTCTTTCTTTCTTTCTTCTAAAGATCATTTTCTCTATTTCCTTTCCATTTTCTTTCTTTCTTTCTTTCTTTCTTTCTTTCTTTCTTTCTTTCTTTCTTTCTAAGATCATTTTCTCTATTCCCTTTCCATTTTTTTTCGTTCTTAGTTCTTTCTATATTTTTTAAACTTTTCTTTCTTTCTTTCTTTCTTTCTTTCTTTCTTTCTTTCTTTCTTTCTTTCTCCTAATGATCATTTTCTCTATTTCCGTTCCAGTTTCTTTCATTCTTTCTTTCTTTCTTTCTTTCTTCCTTTCTTTCTAAGATCATTTTCTCTATTCCTTTTCCATTTTCTTTTCGTTTTTAGTTCTTTCTATTATTTTTTATCCTTTTCTTTCTTTCTTTCTTTCTTTCTTTCTTTCTTTCTTTCTTTCTTTCTTTCTCCTAAAGATCATTTTCTTTATTTCCGTTCCATTTGCTTTCTTTCTTTCTTTCTTTCTTTCTTTCTTTCTTTCTTTCTTTCTTTCTTTCGTTCGTTCTTTCTTTCTTTCTCCTAAAGATCATTTTCTCTATTTCTGTTCCAGTTTCTTTTTTCTTTCTTTCTTTCTTTCTTTCTTTCTTTCTTTCTTTCTTTCTTTCTTTCTAAGATCATTTTCTCTATTTCCTTTCCATTTTCTTTTCGTTTTTAGTTCTTTCTATTATTTTTTATCCTCTTTCTTTCTTTCTTTCTTTCTTTCTTTCTTTCTTTCTTTCTTTCTTTCTGCGATATAAGATTCTCTTCCCTCTCTGATTGAACAATATTAAAGATTACTACTACTACTCTCTCTCCCTCCCTCTCCCCCCTCTCTCTCTGTGCTGATTACGTCTTTTCTTGGTTGAATATTCTTCTCGCTTTTTCTTTCATTTTAATAGAAACATTACTTCTCTCTCTCTTTCTCTCTCTTTATCTATCTATCTATCTATCTATCTATCTATCTATCTATCTATCTATCTATCTATCTATCTATTATTCTGTATAGCTTATTTCTATTCTAGGCTGAATATTTGTACCTCTCTCTATATATCTCTCACGCACTCTCTCTCTGTCTTTCTCCTTCCCCCCTCTCTCTCTCTTTCTTTGATTAAATAAAGATTCATTTACAATCCTCTTCCGTTTTCTACTTTGCTAAATTCATTGCCACAAAGATTCTTGAGACGAATTGTACAAATAAAAATAATTTTATGCATAAAAAAGACATTAAAACTATTCATTTTGTTTCAAAAATATATCCAATTACGAAATTTTATTTATTTTATTTCATCTAATTTTATTTTTGCTACAAACCAAAGGAAAAAAAAACGATTGCGTTGATTGAAAATGAAGCAAAAATAATTTTCTATAAAGTTTCTATCGGGTCATTATTCCGTCAGATTTGGCAGGTTTCGCTAAGGAATAAATTTATCTAAAAAGAAAAAAAATCTATACCTATCTTTAATTCAAATGACTATTGCTTTCCGATATTTGTTATTTTCTTCCACAAATACGACGAACTCGTCATTATTCTGAACAAAACTCTTGATCCTAATTTTACTGCAAAGAGTATTTAAAAAGATAATTGAAATAATTATCGAATTCTTATTCTTCTTCTTTCCTCTTCTTCTTCCTCTTTCCTCTTCTTCTTCTTCTTCTTCTTCTTCTTCTTGGCTCAGTCAGGTGGGGCTGTAGAATACACAGACTGCATCTCTGCAGAAGGGTGAGACTCCCCCAAAGTGCTTTGCTAATTATGTTGTATAGCCGTGATACAACTATACGTATACATATATATGCGGAAAAATAATCAACAATAATGACGAACGAACACACTTCTTTAGAAAAATATACCTCTCACACTTTATTCGAAAGGGTTGCGAAAGGGTTGTGTGTGAGAGGTGAGTTGGAGACTGAACAGACTGCAACATATTGACCCCAAGTTCCTCTGATTATAGCAACACTTCTTTCTCATTCTGCTGGGCTGCTCAACCGGGGGTCCTGCGGACCCAAGCCCTCTGCAGGGAGCTGGTTGAACTGCAACTCGAACGCCAACTAACAGACTCTAACTAGAACTGTCTGTGGCACCGGGTTATATAATTGTTTGACATCCACCTGCTTCTTATGGGCGTCGCATCTGCACCGAATTCAACCCATCCACAGGTCAAGGTTATATCTTGATGTCTTCGACCAGATGCACCTGTTTCTTGATTGACGGCTGGGTCGAAGGTCAATATGTTACAATTATGACACTAAACAATCTGATGTTGAGGCAGAGTACCCCTTCATTGATATCTCTCCCAGGCTACTCCGGCCCGAAGTGATAGCACATGATAGGGTCCTATCTATGGGTCAAATAGAACTGTTTGACTTTCAAACTATGTACTTATGCCAAAATAAGTTTTTTGGGATAGAACTGTTTTAACATTTAATTTTGTGTAAACATAAAAACTGTGTACTTATGATTAACTGAAAGGCTAGAAATACAACAAAAACTGTACTTAATATAAACTGAATTGTTTATTATTGGACAAATACCCTTGGGAAAGGTATGAAACCACTTATCCTCTCACGTATGGGTTAAATAGTACCACTACAGTCCTTCTAAAAGAAAGGATGGATTTGGCATTAAATAACCCGAGAAGGTTGATATACCATTAAACAACAAACAAACAAATCATATGATTTCAGTGTTTTGTTTAAATAGCATATCAACCTTTGTGGTTAATTAATGCCAATTGCTGTTTATTTATATGATTTGTAAGCGATTGGTTTGTTGATAACTTTATTTTTAAACGACTTAGAGTTCTTTCATTTGCACACAAGTAAACGGTTTCAAGTATTGTTATTTAACACCAAATAGTTTAATCTAATAATAATCAATTATTTGCTCTCAGTTAAATGGTTTCAAGCCTATCTCAATGCAAATGACCCTCAGCCACCACCATCTAGCACCTTTAAGATAAAACGGGGTCAGGTACTTGTTTGCTCTTAGAGCAATTTGAAGAATACAACCAGAACATTTATACAGGTAGTAGGGTTCGATATTAATAGCCGATAGATTGGATCAGAGCTCTCCAACCGACCGTGTTGCAGGTCACTTAACTACTTCAGTTGCTGGATTAAAGACTATTTAGCCACTAAGATCCCATCAAGAAGCATTTCGGGTCGCCACCCACGGTCAACAGGAGGATTCGTTGGAGGAGATGTCTTGCCACTCTGCAGCTGTACAGTCGGCGTATTCTACAGTCCCAGCCAACAATGTAGGTGCAGTTTTAAGTATTTCTATCAAGTACTAATAACTGATACAATTTATAGAGTTTCAGGCTGGAACAAAATTCGATGGTTTCAAGTATCCCAATCTAATACAAATAATTTGGAAAAATTGCATTGTTTCTCGTCTTCCTAAATAATATTGATAATAATTTTTAAACCTATCTATTTGACTTATAGGATCTAACTAGGTACTGTTATTCTATGACATAGTGGACCTGAAAATAATAATCGGAAAATATTTAAAACTACCCATTCCTCTAAGCTCAAAAACTGCAGCCTTACAACGGCATGCAGTTTTGTCCCATACACCGGACACCGAAAAGTAAGTTAATCTTTAATAAATTTTAAGTCCATGATTACAGGAAGTAGATGCCAATGAATTTTCATGAAAATGGTTTTGGTTTATTTATCTTTTGATTTTTTGCTATTGGCATATCAGCCTTTGTGGGTTATGTAATGTCAATTCTATCCTTGTAAAAGAACAGTAGTGGGAAGATTTGGCCTAGATTCATACCTTTTCCTGGGCTATTCGTCTAAAAGTGAACCTATTAGTCTGACTTGAGTTCGAACCCGTTTACTACGATTCCGCAGTCCCACATTTTAGCTACAAAGTGACGGGAACTGAATTATAATTTCCTTCGTTTAATTATGGGGAAAATAGTTTAATTTCCTTTCCAAAGTTGTCATAATATTGATATAATGGTTATCGACAAGGAAAATCTACACAGCTTGTCAAGTTCAAATTATCTACGTCACAATTCGTGTTTCACTTCACGCTAATGCCCTTGTGTATAGCAAGGATTCCTCTTTTCTGCTTTCTTCCAGCTAGGATTAAAATCATGGGTCACAGGTAGGTTTTTATCCTGGTTAAAGCAACCAGTTTAGGAGAAAGAAAATCTTGAATTTAAAACCAGGAATTTGAGTCCCTATTACAGTCTGACAGTATTTTTAGCCTCGTTCGGGGAATTCCTATTGCACCATTGGTGCCAAGCAGCATATCACTTTGCTCTTCCTCCAGACAAACATCGAAGAGGAGGGAAAATCTGTTGTATGGGCAAAATATAAATGACAATATTCTCAGTAGCTTGGGGCTCTTGGAACTGTTTTCAAGAAGCTGGAAAGCAAATGGCGATGACTAAAAATCAGTGGAAGAATTGAGATTCTTTTGACCACAGCACTGCTGAACTCGGCTATAATCGTGGAGAACTGCTAAGATTACTGTATCTCAGACTTCAGTGTTGGCCTTGTTTGTTTAATGGCATATCAACTTTCGTAGGTTATTTAATACCAATTCCATCCTTGTAAAAGAACAGCAGTGGGACGATTTATTCCTTACCTTTGGCGGATAAGGGATGTTATACTTTTCCCAAAAGCATTAGTCTAAAAAGTGATTGCCATAGAGTGACTGGAGTTTGAACTCACTTACTCGTGTCACAGTTCTACACGTTAACCGCAAGACCACCTGGTCCCCCCCCCCTCGAACATCGGTGAATACTCCAAGTTACTACTGGAGCGAAGCTTTCTCTCTCTCTCCCTCTCTCTCTCTCTCTCTCTCTCTCTGTCTGTCTGTTCGTCTGTCTCTGTCTTAAGACAAAATAATCATATAAAGAATTACAAAAAACAAGAAAATATCCATATCTAATGCTAACACATTAAGCTAAAATATGCTTTCAAATATTTACATCGAATACTAATTGTTATGGTACCAAACTTGCGGACTGTAATGAACTCTTCCTGTAGTTATAAATACTGGAATAATATTCATCTCGGTGGTGAAGTTCTCTTCAGCCTCACACTTTGGCAAGCAAGCAAGCAAGCAAGCAAGCAAGCTGACGTTCAACATCATTTTATCTACGTTGTATTATACTTTCATTAATATGCTTTGTTCCATGTAAACCTGAGTGTATCTCTTTCGGACCTTTTACTGGTCCACACTAATAATTTGTAAGAAAAATCATAGAGTTTTTAATATTCTTATATAATGATAATAATTTTAAGAAATTATAGGGCTCAAAGTATTGTACTGTAAATATAATAATTTGTGTAAAATTTATGGCTTCAAGTATTCCTATCTAATACAATAAGTTGCACGAAATTAAATGATTTCAAAAAACATCAGTGCCAATAAAACACTGACTATTATAGTTCATTCTAGAGTTTTAAATCAATTATTGTATTGGTATTTTTATTGTATATTGTTTTATGTGGACTAATTGCTTCATTTAGTCATATTCATGTCACAATACACCTCGAGTAGATTGTGTGTGTGTGTGTGTGTGAAACAGCACTGAAAAAAGCACAGCTTTCTAACCTTAACGTGCAGCTGCGAGGGCAAGATGTGCGTTTCTCATTTTTGTCTCATCAACCATCAGCAGGCCCACACGAAAAGCAGTATGACTTCTGAGAACTTATAGTTATCATTATTATTATTATTATTATTATTATTATTATTATTAGTAGTAGTAGTAGTAGTAGTAGTGTCAGGATTATTGTGGCTATTCCGCTTGTGTAAAGAAAGATGATGAAGCGCTTATAATGCCAGTAGAAGTTAAGTAGTTCCAGAAGTGAGGCGAAGGAACATTCAGTCACAATTGCAGGATTTGCCGGAAGAAAGCAAATATTGTAAAAAAAAAAAAAACGAAAAAAGAATATATCTTCCATATGTATCGCAAAAAAATATTCACTAACGCATACGCACATACATCACACACACATGCTCACATCTATCTATCTGTCGATCTCTCTCTCTCTCTCTCTCTCTATATATATATATATATATATATGTATTTGTACGGGAGGCCTATAATTACGCAAACACATATATAAGAAGCCTATAGACACAGACATATGAAGCCGATAGCGATTTTTACTGACTCAAGCACCCCCCCCACATATATATGCACTGGATATATATAACCATATATATATATATATATATATATTGTCATCACAACTCTTCAGTGTAGCTAGATATCCGAGATGCTTCAAGTTGGGATCGAAACCCGGCTGACTTAACAACAGTCGAATACGTTATCCCCAGCATAAGAGAAGGAATTTTTTACTCACATATTTTTACGTATATGCCATCGGGTACCGGTGAACTCAGTTCATGAGAAGAGCTTTCCATTTATGGCAGCCGGCAATTTCCCTCTCAAGTGCTCAACCCACTCGAGAAGCCTAAATATATATATATATATATATATATATATATATATACAGAGCTTATACATACATGCGTAGATATTTCCGTTGCCTATACACACAAATATTGATATGAAGCCGGTAAATATAGACGAAAACATTTATTTCTTACGATTATTTTTCCTTCGATGTACACTTGGGTATTCGCTGTTGAATTTTAATCAGAATAATAAAACATTATATGGTGAAACCTCCATATGAATATTTAATTCAGTCTCATACATGTATATATATATATATATATATATATATATATATATATATACGAGGTGCATACGATAAGTTTCCAGACCTTTTTCGTATGGGCATTTAAAATTGTCGTAGACTCTTGAAAATTCACTATGTTATTGCTATACATCTTATGAGATGACTGTCAAGGTTTTATGATTTCAGGTTCAAATGAACAGCTATAGCAGCAATTGGAACACACCCTACTAAAGCCTGATTGTCACAGCTAGTGAATTTCAAAAATGCAGTCTGGACGTGACGACACTTTACAAGAACGATATGCAATAAAATTCTGTTTTAAACTTGGAAAAATGCCACAGAAACGTATAGAATGCTTCAGACTGCTTTTGGACTATCTTGCATGAATTGAGCATCGGTTTTTGAGTGGCATAAGAGATTCAAGGAAGGCAGGGAGTCTCTGAGGGATGATGAAAGGAGTGGGAAGAGTAAGGAAGTCAATACACCAGAGTTGATTGGCCAAAGGGTTATGGTTAGGTTTATTATATTGAGGTTTTAAGGGAGTTCAGGAAGAGATGCCGTCGGAAGAAGCCAGCACTCTTCAAATCGGGTCAGTGGCATTTCCACCAGGACAATGCACCAGTCCACAACTCCATCCTTGTCACAGACTATTTGACCAAGATGGGCATCAAGACAGTTCCTCACCGTTCCTATAGTCCAGACCTTGCCTCCTGTGACTTTTGCTTATTCCTTAAGCTCAGAGGATGTCGTTATGAGACAATTGAGGAGATGAAAGAGGCTGTGACGATGGACATTGACACGCTCACACAATAGGACTTCCATGGCGCCTTCCAGAATTTGTTGGAACGGTACAAGTGCATTACAACCGGAGGAAATTACTTCGAAGGGGACTAGAGTTTTATGTCTGTACTATCAATAAAAGTGCCCATACGAAAAAAGTCTGGAAACCTATCGTATGCACCTCGTATATATATATATATATATATATATATATATATATATATTTAGAACCGCCGGGCGTGTCTGAGCTACGATCCAGCGTCCGGACCCACCTTAAAAAGGCCTACTACCACACTCGTCCGGATGGTGGGACGGTCGACAAATAGTGTTTCTTAATAAGCTGGATCTATTTGATGCGACATACTTCGGTCGGCCGTGGTATCAGCGGTACAGATCTGGTCAGGTGTGTCACGTCTCGGTAAACAGTTGTCAATCAATGTGGCTTCGTGCGGGTGCCGGGGAGGCCTAGCATTCGCGTTATGCAGCCAAGACTGACATTCCTCGAGCCTCAGGGGGGTAGTCTCCCCGGGCTCTAATTCTCCTCGGAGGGGCTAGGTTTATCACCTGGCGCCTGATGCGCCCCTTTATAGGAGACTGCCGACAGCACCCGAGGTATTTTTTGCAATGCTGGGCGTATCTGGGCTACGCCTCTGCCCCCTGACCCACCTTAAAAAGACCTTGTGCCACACTGCTCGGTTTGGTGGAGCGTGTGACAAATACCGTTGATTTAATAAGCTGATTAATATTTGGACTGATCTTACTTCGTTTGGCTATACTGCATTTTGACTCGGCTTAATTTCTTGTAAATTCTCTTGTTAATTGTTGTAATTCATTGTACTGTGTCTTTTTTGTATGTATCCATTAGCACCGGATACTGGTGCAGAATAAATATATTAAGCACTACTTTTCTGTGAATCATTCACCTCTACAATACAAGAAAGATGAGTAAAACCTAACTTTGGAAAAAAATTTGTTCTGAGTTTGATCTTCACCAGGTGCTCTTCTACATTCACCCTATCACCAGATACAGGTATAATTAGAAAAATTGGCGTTCAGAAGTGCTTGTCTCGGGATGTATTTGAGTCTCACTAAATGAACTGCGTATGTCAGATTTTTTGAAAAACGTTTTCAGGGGATAATTTTCTTTGTAGATATATTTTCCATTGTTAAACGTTTCGATTTTTTTGACCGTCTTCGGAGCGTATTATTTATTAAATTAAGTGAATAAAATGAGAAAATTTAAAACATACTATTTTCATTGTTATCATTTTTTAAAACTTGATGTAATTAGCTTTACAAAATTTATTCCAAAAAAAAAAAAAAAAAGAAAAAAGAATCAACATCACATCTATCTATCTATCCATCCATACATAACTTACTTCATATCTACCGAGTATAAACATTTCATTATATATCTATCCGTGTTTATGAGTGTTAACTTTCTTTCTAACTCTGTTTAATTCGACTGTTTATCCATATATCGTTCTAGATATATAGAAACGATGAAGCTGAATTATTTTAGATAATGAATTTTGTAATTTTTCCGCACCATTCTGACCAAATAAGGACAGAGATTGTAAAAAAATGGGTCTCTGATAGAATTGTAGTTTGAAATATTAAATTCAACGATTTTCTAGCGTGTTTCATTTTGTATATTTATTTAACATTTAAGAAGCTTTAAAATTTGTGATTGTTAAAGTTGTGCTTAGTTTTTGATTTATGTTTGACCAAACAGTTATTTATGTTTGCTCTATTCAAATATTATCTGTGCTCGTAAATTTTTTATCAATGCTCCGGGAGGTTCTTCCCACACATTTTTTATGGCAATCCAGACATAGAATTTTGGGCACCCTTTCTCTGGGTTCGATGTGGGTATTGTTATTTTTAGCAGTAAAATTGTGGGCGATGATCATTTAGAGAAGACCAGAGAAGTGATTAGATTTTATAGGACTTAGGCAATGCAGTTAAGAGTCTTCTTAGTGAACCAAGGTCATCTGCGTTAACATAAGAGGTCACTGCGAGTAATCATTAAATAAATATTAAGGGCAAATCGAAATCATTGTGTGTCTGCAATAAGTTTATAAAGCTTAACATAGATAAGGACGGAGAGATATATTCTAGAATGTTCATAATAGGCAGATATGAACTCGATAATATAAATAGCAACACACACACACACACACACACACACACATACACACATATATATATATATATATATATAGATGTATTCTTATATGATTCGAGGAATAAAATTCAAGGGGTGGGAGTATCTAATTTGAGTGCTCAATGCCAAAGACTTGATGTATAATTAATCTGGGATAAAGAATACTTCAACACTCAACGTGCTGAGGTAAAAAATCCTTTTATATAAAAACAAAAAGAAAAAAAAAACTTTCTTGGTGTCATTATAAATTTATTTCAGGTTGTTAAAACCTTTATCAGCAGAAATATGAATTTTTTATTTGGGTGTTTTCATATTGCTTCCGGTGGGAATGGGATTTGAAGAATATTATTTATTCTTATTTTTCTTAAATCAAAATGATTTTTTAATTAGAATAATCCTTAATATATTATTTTATACATATATTTTATCATATTTTTTAAGCAAGAAAATAATTTTTCTATGTTGAAGATAAATCTATTATTATTTTTCATTTATATAATGTTTACACAATCCAACCCCCACAATATCTGTTACCCCTAATTTACCTACTACAGAAAATTAAAAAAAAATCTCAGAAAAAGTAAATAGTGGCAGGTGACTAATCTAAATCTATAGATAAAATTTGTACTTAAAATTCATTAAGACTATGATGTTTTATCGATATTGAATAATATAATTCATCTTGTCTGGAAATAATGATTTACAAAAACTAATTTTAATTATGGAAATTATCGTAAAAATTCATGTTATTTACATCAAGAAGAAAGTAATATATCAAATGTGAAGTCAATCGTAAAAACAAAGAATTAATATGCAATTCACATATCGAACGTTAAGTAATCGTAATTAGTAAATAATTAATCTGTAATAGATATTTTAATTATGTAACAAGTAAGTTATAATACCAAAAATTGAATATTTGATTCTTAAATTTGTGTTTAGCTATAGCCAAAAAACGGTGTAATAAAAAAACCGTGTTGTATCGGGATAATTCCAACTCGTTATAAGTCTATTAATCTTATTCTTTATTCATTATAATCTTTTATTTCTTATTTCATTTTCTTATTATAAAAAACATATGTTTATAATTTATCTATTAATTTAATTGTATTTCTTATTAGAAAATATCAAAATAACTAATTAATTTGTCTATTTTGTAAAAAAAAATATGGATTGATATATCAATATATAGAATTAAAGATTTATAAATCACTTAATTAATGGTAGTTGAATATATCAAGTTAATTCATATGAAGGGTTTTGTTCTATGTCTACACGCCGAAATCATTTCTTTTCTAGAATTAAGTAAATTTTTACTTAAATATTTTAATGTACATATTTTCTCTTCTAAGCAAAAATTACACCCACCATGTAAACTGTTTGTCGAGGAGGATCTTTTTATTATTTTCCAATTTATGACAATTTATTTTTCAATTGATAACAGGTGTTAAATATTTAAATAGAAATTTACTTAATTCTAGAAAAGAAATGATTTTGGCATGTAGACATAGGATTACGTTCTATGTAGATTTAACTGATATATAATTAATATTAAATATACTTAACTACCAGTAATTGATTTATATATTGTAAGTTCTGTATATTGTATATTGTATATTGTAAGTTCTGTATATTAATCCATAGTTTTTACAAAATAGACTAATTAATTTAAATAATTCGATATTTTTCTAATGAAGAATACAATTAGATTTAACAGATAAAGTATAAATGTGTTTTTATAATAAGATGATAAAACAGAAAAATTATAATGAATAACAAAAGACTAATAGACGTAAAGTAAAGTTGGTGACTCTAGTCGAGGGCGACCAGAAGGCTCCCTTTTCAATAGCTACTACACCAAGGTGTTGGGGAGGGCGCTACTCCTTTCCCTGGAATGCTCCACTTTACTCTTGATACGTATCTTATATCACTGAGTGTTAAGCAATGAGGTATCAATACCATTTTTAAAGTCTTTGGTATGGCGCGACCAGGGATTAAACCCAGGTCTCCCGGACCATTGCCGAACACGCTCGAGTAGGAATTATTCCAATACCATACCACTTTTTTATTACACCATTTTTTGCTATAGGAAAATCAAGTTGAAGAATCGAATATGTGAATTCTTCTTATATATTAGATACACACATAAAATATCTTATATATATATCTATATATATGTATATATATATCTTATTAATATATATTCATTCTTTACTTATTACGATTACTTAACAGAAATTTACGAAGCTCTTTACTTCGATGTGGCACAAGGCCGATTGAATGGGGCACCCAATGAGACTCGAACTCACTCTTGTAGGTTTGCTAGTCAAGCTTGCTAACCATTACACTACCCGAGGTGCCCTATTACGATTACTTAACGTTTAATATGTGAATTGCTTACTAATACTTTGTTTATTAGGATTGACTTAACATCCGATGCATTAATTTCTTAAAATAAATAACATGAATTTTTACGATAATTTTAATTGTTAGAATTAGTTTTTGTAAATTAAGATCAACATTTTATGATTATTTCCTGATAACAGGAATTATATTATTTAATAATGGTAAAACATAATCTCAATAAAAGTAGAATGCAAAATTTATAAACAAATTTAAATAAGTCACGTTCCACTATTTACTTTTTCCGGAATTATTTTTTTTTTTAATTTTTAGTAGTATGTAAATTTGGGGAAAAGATTTTTTTTCTTAGATTGTATAAACATTGTATAAATGAATAAAAAAATAGATATAATACCTTCAACGCTTAAAATTACTTTGATTAAAAAATATGATAAAATATATTTTAAAATTATTTTAATCAAATAATTATTCTAAATCTAAAAAAGATAAAAAATAAGAGATTTTTAAAAATCCCATCCTCACCTAAAGCAATATGAAAACACCCAAATAAAAAAAAAAGTCTTGATTATAAATCTGATGCAGGTTTTAACTTGAAATAGATTTGTAATGAGGCCAAGGAAGTGAATATTTTTTGGTTTTTATATGAAATGATTAAATAGATAGGGATTATTTTGTAAATGAAATTTGAAACAGAAAGCAAACAATAAAAAAAAAGTGTTTTAAAATTTTCTCATCCTTTTCGTTTCATTTGATAACTTAGGCTCCCTAGTGAAGGTCTAAAAACACAAACGTTTTACGTTGTCAACATTTATACATTTAGAATCCTGATCTGAAAACCTTGTGTTTTTTCAACTCAATATATATATATATATATATATATATATATATATATATATATATATATATTTGTGTGTGTTAGAGTCTGTGACCCTGGGTTTTGATCTTTAACGCATTTTTCAGACAGAGTGAAAGGTTTTCCAAAAAAGACTGATTAATATAATTCATTTTTTGGTTTGAACGTGAGGTTTGTTTGTGTGTATGTGTGTCTAAGTTTGCGTGCTTTTAAATTTTAGAATGTTTGTATGTATGTGCTGTTCCTCGCGCATACACATATACGTATATTTTTGCATTTAGTGGCATGATATATATATATATATATATATATATATATATATATATATATATATATATATACTCCAAATGTCGGGTATACGGGTAGGTAAATGCGACACAAGGTAAATTTTTAGCGGAGTTTAAGAGTTTTCTTTCTCCATCCCAAGGTTGAAAAAACCTGCCTGGTTTACTATTTTACCCAGTGCTGAAGGGAGACTATTTAAATTCATGCCTCTCCCAAGGGAATTTGCACGATGTGAAATGCAAACAACCTCGGCCAGGTTTTGAACTTGTGTCACCGTATATATATATATATATTTATATATATATATATATCTTCGAAACTATTCTTCGTCGCCACTTTTGTAATGGGGATAATTTTGACCGATACTTAAAATCTCTTCCTTAACTCACTTAAAACCTCAACATAGGAACCCTAACCCTAACCCTAACCCTTTGGCCAATCAACTATGGTGTCCTGACTTCCTTACAACTCCCACACCTCTCATCATCCCTCACATACTCTCTGCCTTCGTTGAATCTCTTATGCCACTCAAAAACCGATGCTCGATTCATGCAAGATGGTCGAAAAGCAGTCTGAAGCATTCCATACGTTTCTGTGGCATTTTTCCAAATTCAAAACACATTTATTTTGTATATCGTTCATTTTTGAAATTCAACAGCTGTGACAATCAGGCTTGAGTAGGGTATATTCCAATTGCTGCTGTAGCTGTTCTTTTAAACGTGAAATCATACAAATTGATCAGTCATCTCATAAGATGTATAGCAATAACATAGTGAATTTTCAGGAGTCTAAGACAATTTTAAATGCCTGTACAAAAAAATCTGGAAAATTATTGAATATATATATATATATATATATATAGAGAGAGAGAGAGAGAGAGAGAAAGAAAGAGAGATTCAAAATATTTTGCATGAGCATATATATATACTCACCTAAAATATTTTAAGTATTTGGCATGATGTTCAGAAATGCTTACCTACCTTGCGGGTGCCTACAGCTTATTTTATTAATTTAATTATTGTTGTTTATTTGCCATAGAGTTAAACTTATTCTATTTTGGTGAAAATTGTACTTAATGAAAAATGAGAATTTGCGTGTGTTTGCTTTTTATATATATTCTGGCAAAATGTTCAGAGGAACAAGAACAAAAGATACTGTACTACATATATATATATATATATATATATATATATATATATATATGTATATATACTCACAGCCATTAGATGAAAAAGCATTTTTCATACAAGTTTTTGCATAATCATATTCCTTGTGGGCAATATACTGTAAAACTTTCATACGAAAATCAATTTCACTTCCAATATATATATATATATATATATATATATATAATTTGTGTGTGTGTGTGTGTGTGTTAGTCACCGCATAAGATTTGCATATATATATATAAACCACTGATAAAAAATTTGGGACCACCTTTAATCGTTGTACTTGATAAAGGATTATTTTCCAACTGATCATAAAGTTTGATTTGAATCGTGTTAGAATAAGTGATAGTTGTTCACATATTTACTCACAACTTAGGAATCACTTCGTCGACCATTTTTACAAGTTACTTAAGGAAAGGCCAAGAATTTTCTAGAAAGTAATAAATGCTCTAGGTGGATTCTTTGAAGTAAAGAAGAGATAAGTTTGCATTAATTCAAATTAGTATTATTTTATATTCATTTTGATTTAAACTTCTACTTAATTGTTTACAAACATCGAAAAAAAAGATATGAAATTGGATTCATTTTGGTCACAAGTATATATATTTATAGATATATATATATATATATATATATATATATGTGTGTGTGTGTGTGTGTGTGTGTGTTTACATATATATATATATATATATATATATATATATACTTGCATATATCTATATACATACATATCAATATATATATGTATCTGTAAAAGTCAATGTCATCACGAACTTTTCAAAATTTAATAAGACTGTAAAAAGATTTATCCATATTTTTTTTTTACACTTTGTCTGTATGTCTGTCTGTTTGTTTCTCTGTTGGTTTGTTTGTTTGTTTTCCTTTCTTCTCTTTTTCTTTTCTTTTCCTTTATTTCTTTTCTTTCCTTTTTTTCTTTTTCTTTTTTCTTTTCTTCTCAGCTTTTCTCAAAAATTTTGACGATTTTTGTCTTTATCATCTTTCAATCGTTGTATCTCTTAGAAATTCGACACATCTTAAAAATTATCGCCTGTGCCTTTCACGCGAAGGTTTTCAGAAAAGAACGCTGTTTGAACGGTAATGAGATCTTTCTTTCTTTATATATGTATATATATATATATAAATATATATATATATATTGTCCTTTCTCCTGCTATTCTATCTATCGTTTTGCAAGCAACATTTTTCACCATCTTAGAGTCTTGGATTACTTTCTTTTTCTATTTTCTTCAAACTGTCAGATTTATTTCCACCATTTACTTCGACATATATATATATATATATATATATCGAAGTAAATGGTGGAAATAAATCTGACATATATATATATATATATATATATATATATATATATATGTGTGTGTGTGTGTGTGTGTGTGTGTGTGTGTGTAGGATTTTACACTAGACAATGACGTTTTCGTTGAGTTGTATCTGTCACTAGATTTTGACTAACTTTTTGCCTTTGAATCTAAAAATGAGTCTAGTTTTTCTGCAGAGTATCAACTTTTTTAGCTACTGTGTACCCTCAGTTTTTCTCGAAGACAATAAAAATACTGCATGTAACGAAAGTGTGCTTCTCTGAAAAAACGTTTGGAAAAATTCATATAATGGAAAATAATAAAATATTTGTACAAATTTCTTTTCTTCATATAAAGATATTGTTATCGTAAATGAAATTGCATGTAAGTAGCTTCGGTAAAAATCAACACATACAGATTTTCCGAGATCGTTCAATCACTTTATGCTCCTACAATAGTCGGCTATCATATTTATATCGCATATACCATGAAACTTGTCTCCCGTGACCTTCAAATCTTAGTGAAATCTTTTACCGTGCCAATCATTGATTTCCCAGATGGCTATTTAGGAAATGAATCTTCATGCACATGTTGTAGCCCAGCGTTTTCTCTTTTTAACTCTATGATAGTTTTGGGACAATTTCTTTAGTCTTGTATATTCAAGAAAGGTCTGGACAAGGTCTTTGAATGATAATCATCCATTCTCTTTGTGTTCTAACATTGTCTCAATGGATTTTCAACTTTGATTTACTGCGTAGCATGAAATACGCCAACCTTAAGTTTTTCAATCAACAAACAAGGAAAGGTTAAAATGAGGTACTTTAAATAGTTGCTTTCAAAACTCCATTTCATATAACGATATGCAAATATTGTCTTTATGTTAACAAGTGACTGCACTATAATGTTAGGATCATCAGACTAGAGGTCAGATAGTGGAGGCCAATCCCTTCTCACCCAATACTTTTCTCGAGATTTGTTGTTCTACGTGCACAGAAAGCTGTGGTACTTAGTGTTTCCACGTTACTGACAAAGAAGAAAGCATACCATTTTAAGGTCAACAGAGATGTTCCTATTTTATTTGTGATATTGCAACAACTCAACGATTCTATTTATGTCTCCATATTATTCAAGAAGACAAACTGAATGTCCAACTGGGACTGCACTACATGAATTAACATTGTATTGGAGAACACACATTAAGTTCCTCTTTGAGTCATCCATATACAGTAGCCAATCAGTTAAGTTCTCGATCGTAATTCCCAATTCCTCTCGTGAACCCTGTATGTTATGGCAATACCATTATCATCATCATCATCATTATATCTTGCAGCTCACACGAATTTCTCTAGCACTCTCTTGCCAACCCTCTCTATCATCCATCGCTTTCGGCAGGTCTTCTAGACGACATCCTGTGTCCGTACAGAGCTGTTGTAGATAAGTTCTTGCTGGTCGTCCTACACTTGCGCGTCGGTGTATAGGGATCATGGGAGGACGTCCATTACGAGTTCGTCCTTGCTCCTCCAGCAGTGTCTCTCTCGTCTTGTCAGTCTAATTTGGATGGTCTTCGATATAGGGGGTGGTGACCGTACAGCTACTGTTTTGCAGGAAATTGCTTCCAGGATTTATAGCTTGTAGCGTGCTGGTGAAATTGTTGTTAAGCTTTTTCTCTCTACGCTCAGTCGGTATCCAAGTGGTGCATTAATACAATAATATGGACACGACCGGTGCTTGGAAAAAATTGCTTTTTACCTTATCAGATATGTCTGACTTCCATATGACTGATAGCCTATCGATAGTTGTCTAGTCGCGTATTGAAGTCATTTTTGGCAGATGAGACTTAGTTCTGAGGTTGGTGAACTTGTCCACTAGTTTCAGATAGCCACCATATAGTGTGGAGATTAAACTTTGATTAAAAATGCACTATCTCTGGATAGAAAGAGGCATAGCTTCATTCCATTTTTAAAGTAATTTATTCTTCTTTCGTCTTGAAGATTTTTTTATAGTCTCAAATCTCGTATTATATTACTAATCTAAAACTGTAAATGTTCTTGTGCCATATCCTTCGCCTAATGCTGATTGAATCCTTTCCCAGCCGATTCATGTACTTTTTCCTTTGGTTTAGTTTTTTTGTTTAATGGCATATGAACCTTTGTGTGTTATTTAATGCCAAAGCCATCTTTGATAAAATTTATGATAAAGTAGAAAGTGATTGATATTAAATAAGAGGCAGAGAGAAATAGAGAGCGATAGACTGACTGACTGACAGACAGAAACAAATATAGATTGATATGAACATGATAGCATGGATAGATTTGAACAGACTGATATATATATAGAGAGAGAGATAGATAGATAGATAGATAGATAGATAGATAGATATGAGAAGTTTGTAATAAATAGAAAAAACTGAAAGAGAAAGTGAGTGATGGATGTTGAATAAGAGACAGAATGGCAGCAGACTTGCAGAGAGATAGATACGTACATAGATATAAACAGCATTCCTTATTCAGAAACAAACTGAAAGTGAATAACAGTGATAGATAGTTACTCTGTGTGTATATGTGTGTGCGTGTGTGTATGTGTGTGTGTGTGTGTGTGTGTGTGTGTGTGTGTGTGAGAGAGAGAGAGAGATAAAAAAGACACAATCAATGGACGTAACAAAATTTTATGACACTGGCAGACATTTTTTGTGCATAGCTAGAAAGCCGGTTATATTTGCTTGTTATTGGTGACATTTTTGTTCAAATGTGACGCATTTTAAAATATGCACTCCCATAGACTGATATGCTGTACCCAACACTTAAATTGCAGTGGTTTACCCACTGATTTCAAAATAATCATTCAATTTTCTCCGTTATTTGAAATCATGAATAAAACTCAGATGGTTTTGACTTATTTTTCTCCGAAAAGAAAAAAAAAACACACTAATAGCGACTTTATAACATAATATTTATTTGCTATGTTTTGGTTTCTTTATTTAATGGCATATAAACATTCGTGGGTTATTTAATGCTAGAGCTATCCTTGTATAAGAACAGTTGTGGCGATAGTCAATTCATAGCTGGACGGATAAGGAGGTCCAAGCATAATAGCTGTGGTGAAGTCCGAACTCACTTACGACGATGTGGTTGTTCAGCACATTAGTTACTACGCTACAGAGGCTCTCATAATATCAGATCTGAGAGATCAATATTTCCCAAATCCATCTGCCTCGATCAAAGTGTGACACAAGATGTGTAGAGATGGTTTGAATTCATATTTTCTGGATTGAAGAAGGAAACCTAAAGAACTCAGTCTGCCCTATGATTTACTCATAGGAAAGAGATGGATTAATGCTTTTTCTCGGGGGCGTTAGGGCAAATTGAAATACCAACAGAATCCAACTTAAGGGATGATGTCATTTAAAAGAGTTGCTAAACTAATAAGTTCATCTGGAGGCATTTTACTCAAAATCCTAACTGATGCCAGCAACAAAAAAGACAGATTTTCTGCCTTTTCAAATTTTTATGACCAGTGTTTTCGATATTTAAAGAAAAAACACTGATCATATGTATTTGAGCAAACAAAAATATATGTTGCTTTTTTAAAAAGCTTGTGTCATATGACTAAATCATTGCCTAGTCGGCTGGGGCTGTAGAATACACCGACTGCACCTCTGTAGTGGGTTACGACCCCACCAACGAGTGTTTTGTTATATGACACTAAACAATCTGACGGTGAAGATCCAGTGATGCTGGAACTTTGGCGAATGTGGAGCACCCATTCATTGCCATCGCTCCCAGGTCTTCTCTGGCCCGGAGTGGTAGCACCTAATAGGACCCTATCTATGGGCTAAATAGAACTAATCTGCGTACTTATGTAAAACTAAATTACATCAAATAGAACTGTTTTGATATTTAATCTGTGTACTTATGCTAAACTGAATTGTTTGATATAGAACTGTTTTTGATATTGAAAGTGTACTTACGCTAAACTGAATTGTTTGAATCAGAACTGTTTTGCTAAACTAAATAACTGGAAATAGAAATGTTTTTGACAATTAAACTGTATACACGTGCTAAACTGAATTGTTTGAAATAGAACTGATTATTCGTATAAAATATTGAATAACCTGCAAAGGTTGACATGCCATAAAACCTAAATAAACAAACAACCAACTAAACCAAAGAGTGCTGAGCATAAATCATGTGTTCAAACACACCATTTTAAGTTGAAAGTTGCTTGACAGCGGATTTTTGTCATTTCTACGCGCATCAGTCTGCCTCTCTGTCAGTCCATTACTATTGCAGGAGGTGATCCCTTGATTATAAGTTGAGACAAATTACCTGATATTTTTCGAATAAAACTGCCCCAAGGTGAATGCTTGATTTTATTTTCTTTATTTTAAACTTTGAAATACTAAAATAAAATATAAGAGTTTGTGTCAAAATATAAACATGAAAATAAGTTTCTACTACGCTATTTACCCCACCATCGTGAATCGAATAATTGGAAAAAAACTGCAACCATTTATTTCAAATTTTGAATATTTAAAGATTAAATTGAAAGAAAAAGAAAACAGTATTTTAAGAATCTTCAAAAGTAATACACGAAAACAGGTTTCTTTTACAATGATCAGGACACATCATTATCAATGCGTGCTGACCACACAAATTCCTTTGGCACACACTCTCTCTCTCTCTCTCTCTCTCTCTCTCTTTTTTTTTTCTCTCTCTCTCTCTCTCTCTCAGCACCCGTTCCTATTCACCTTATCACTTGGCAAGTCATCTAGACGGCACCCACTTCCTACACAGAGCTGATAAGTGCAAATTTTTGCTGGCCACCCAACACTGGTGTGTCCATGTGTACGAGTCCGTTGGAAAATGTCGTTTCTGAGTTCGTCTTTACAACACTCAGTGTCCAGAATATTTTACTCATTTTACTCGGATGGTTTGTGTGATAGGAGGTAAGTGACCGTTTAACTCCTGTTTTGTTGGGTGCTGCTTCCAGTAATTGTTCAAAACAGCACGCAGCATCCCTGTGTAATTCCTACAAAGCTTTTTCTCCAATTGTTTTGTTAGAGTCCATGTAGTGCAACTATATAATATTATTAACACAGTCACAGCTTGGAAGAATTTCTATTTCATTTTATCAGAGAGATCAGATTTCCCTTTGGTCGTTAACCTGTCAATAGCAGTAAAGATTTACCTATATGTATGTTGACATCGCTTTCAGTTAATGAGATATTGCTACCGAGGTATATGATCTTACCAGCTAATTTTAAAGGCTTACCATTTAATAAGGTGAAAGTACCATTTTAATTAAAGCACATAAACTGTTTTACCGGAGTTCACATGGAGACCAAAACCTTTTGCTGACTGCTCGAAATTGCAACGCAACTGAAAACATTTGTCTAAATTTCTGAGAGGAAGCTTGATACTGGTTATTACACAGAATATTCCGGGTGTGCAGCAAGGACACAGGGGGCAGAGGATAAGGCGTTTAGTTGGAAAGGGCTTGTGATTGAAATCATCTAGAGACTGCTGATTCTATTCCAACAATAGGTAATAAAAACAAGGAATTCTTACTATTACTAAACACATGTGCTCGGTCATGTTTACTAGGATTGGGACAGTCTACCCCTGTGGTTCAAATAAAGGGTTCAGTTCTAGATAATGTGTGGATTTCCGTGTTCGACATGAAACAATTGCAGAAGGCCGAAGGTAGGTGAAGGGTTTTACGGATAGATCTTAAGGGTCGCTAGTTAGGGATCCCAGCACTAAAAGACAGTTTAAATAGACTCAGATTAACTTCTTTAATATTACTTAACATCTAAGTCCAAGGTGCATTCTGATTGGTTTATAATCACAGGTTTCCTCGTCCTGCAAATGTTTATACTACAAGATTTGTGTGTAGAACAATAAAGAGTAAATAGGATAAAGATGAGTCAAAGAGTCAGAATATTCTAAATAATGACAGTAATTATATATATATATATATATGAAACTAAATTCTTGACTGTGTTCCTATTAAAGACTGAAGAATCTAATCAACTATACTACTTTACCAAGAGCTATAAATATCTCTTAATTTGAACTCGGCTCTTCGCTTCCACTTTCCGCATTGATATCCGTTATAAGAGCCGCCTTTTCTATGCAAAACGAATACAATTTTATTGAGTTTCAGGTGAATTGATGGTTATAAAGATAATGATATATCAAGAGACGTTAAGATTGATCGATAAATATGGACAGTGATTTATTTAGTAGTCTCACGAACATTTACTCTTCTCCCAAGTTCGATCCTCAATGCAGTTAATCAGTTTGTGGCTTTGTGTCATTCAAAAATATAAGCACTTGCTGTTTGATTGATCTAACAGTATGTCACTCGGTCTAGAATTATTTTATGCCTAGAGGTTAGGGAATTGCATTCATTATACATTTATTTGACATGTTTTGTGGAGTTTCATCTTTATTTTTTGCACACGGTCATATCGAATGCGAATGATTTTTAAAGAGATTTATTTCACTAATAGGCTCCAAACTAGTTCTATCACTCCGGTTCAGAGTGGATCTGGGAGTAATGGCAGTAATGACATACTTTCAGAACTAAAGCCTTACTTTTAGACGCAGTTTAGTGTCATACCCGAGACATGGCTTTTAGGCGGGAGTCTTTCCCCTCTGCTGAAAAAACGTTCTGTGTATTCCAAGATCCACCAACAAGGCAAATATCTTTAAAGAGCCAGGACGGCCACTGGATGAAAGCAAAAGTGTTTAGGAGCATTCATTTATCGAATTTTGTTAGATTGTTACACGATACCAGAAGTATGAAAATCCTGCTGAAAATCGAACTTACAATCTGCTAACCTGGCTGTTTTGGTGGCAATATTACTGAGTCGTAGAGAGAACGAGAATCTTGCTTTGTTAGATCAGGTCAGTAACAATAGGTTTGGTTTGGTTTCTTTGTTTTAATGGCATATCAACTCTTTTAGGTTATTTAATGCCAAAGCCATTCTCCTAGAAGAACAGTAGTGCTACTATTTAACCCATAGCTGGGAGGATAAGGGGGTTCATACCTTTCCCAAGGGTATTTGCCCGAAAGTGAACGTAATAGCGCAACTGGAGTACGAACTCGCGTACTACGATTCCGCAGTCCATCGCTTTAACCATTACACCACGAGGACAGTAACAATAGGTGATTACTCTCGAAACGTAACCGTGGTAAAATACCAGAAAGTGTCAAGATGTTGATTCCTAAATTTCAGTGAAATTGGCGCAATACGATCTTCTTAAACTCCATATATCTCTATGCTTGGCATTGTGCCCGGGTAAGCTAAATTTAGTAAATATTTATGTCAGCCTTGTTGAACACACATGCACGCGTGCACGCACACACACAGATATATATATATATATATATATATATAAGTATGTGCGTATGAAATATATGATTGCATGTATATGTGTGTATGCGTGGAATGCGGCTATTTGCAGAG
>CAUZXS010001373.1:0-37500 GCA_963585895.1 Sepioteuthis lessoniana | reverse complement strand
ATCTTTGTAGAGTGAAGACGGCCACTACATGAGACCAAAACGGCTTGAGAAAATTATTTTATTAAATTTACTGAATTTATCAAATTTAGATACTACCATTTTTAATGGCAGTGGACCTGGGAGTCATGGCAATCCAGGGTTACCCTACATTCTCCAGATTTCCAGAAATGTAACCTAGCAATCATATCCAGTTTAGTGTAATACTCAGGATGGAAGTGTCTTATTATGGACACTGGCGTGGAATTAGAATTCAAAACGAAGCAAACCGTTGCTAAACACAAGATTTTAAGATCTCAACTTTCACAAAATCAGCTGAGGGTAGCGTTTCTGCTGAGGGCTTTATTAAATACTCGGGTAGTTCTGCGTCAGACATTCCTGGTATTTAGACTAGCAATAAGTGTACCACGCAGTCAGCAAGTGGGTTTTTTAAATGCTGGATTGTCATACACACCGATATATATATATATATATATATATATATATATATATATATATGCGAACGTGTGTATTTGTTTGTGTGATTGATTGATTGATTATAACGGCATATCAAGCAGGGTTATTTTATGCCTAGGGGTTTCGGAATCGCGCTCATCGTTTATTTATGCTTACATTTTTTGTGGTGCAATCTTTAGAGGTTTTTCAACTAACGACACTATGATGTATGGTTTCAAGTATTCTTATTTAATCCTAACAATTATATGGTTTCGAGTAATTATTTTTTTAAAATTATAGTCAGTTGTTTGCACGCTGTTATATGGCACCAATTATTTTCATCAAATAGGACTAATTTTTATGCAGTTGTATTCGACCCATAGACAGGACCCAAACAGAAACAACCACTCCGGCTCAGAGTGGATCTGGGAGTAATATCAGTGAAGCGTTGACTCCATGATACAAAGATCTCCAGAACTGGAGTCTCACGAGATGCAGTTTCATGTCATAAACAATATACCCTCTTTGGGGGATCTTGCTCCCCAGCCGGAGATTTAGTCTGCCTATTCTAAGCCCCGACGACAGGGTTGTGTATCGATAGATGGAAAGATAGATACCCCTGAAAGCGTTCTTATAATCAGTCATTTGATCAACCATAAATCCATTGAACAACAAACTGCAGACAATTCACAATCGAAAACAAAAAAATATTAAGATAAATCTGATCCTCCGTACAATTCATCTTTTGGCATAATATAACCCCAGATGGGTTGATACACCATTAAATCAAATCAATCAAATATAATTTACAAGTAGATACAGATAGAGATTTTAAATACGTTGACTATATTTGTTTTGACTCAAGAATTAACAAGTTTTAACGCGAATAATATAGGTATATAGTTAAAGATAGTTTGCTCAATGTCGAGGATATAGCTACGTTTAAATAAATTACTCACTTTCAACTG
The DNA here is from genome assembly GCA_963585895.1 of Sepioteuthis lessoniana. NCBI lineage: Eukaryota > Metazoa > Mollusca > Cephalopoda > Myopsida > Loliginidae > Sepioteuthis > Sepioteuthis lessoniana. Next base: position 36,100 of record CAUZXS010001373.1, on the reverse strand, counting down.
GCCACATCAGATGTTGCGGGTTATTTTAACGGCCACATCTCTGCAGAGAGGTAGGACTCCTTTAACGAGTGTCCTGAGTATGACACTAAAAAATCTGATGGTATGGTTCCAGTAATGGCTTGGGGCATGTAGAATACCTCATTATTGTAGAATACCTCCCACTTCAACACAGGCCCGGAGTTGTAGCACCTGATAGAATCCTATCAATGGGTCAAATAGAACTGTTTGACATTCAAACAGAGTGCAAACAAATGAGTTATGCTAAATTGAATGGTTAGAAGTAGAACTGTTTGATTATTTAACTGTGTGTAAACGAGTGATTGATATTCAATTGAAATGCGAGTGAAACATTGCAGTACTTGAAAACATTTAACTTTGTTGACTTAAATTTACAAATCCCGTATATCTAATACGTATGTATAAAGAGGAATTAGCATTAAATAACCCACAAGGTTTGATATGTCATATAAACCAACCAAACCCTCATCTATTTATTGTAATCATTTAATTTGATAAGTCATGGAATCGTTAGTCTTCAGGTGGCTAATTAGGAATTTGCTTCGATGCCGATATTTGCATATGTTCGGTTCGTTTATTCATAAATTTTAGAGAGTTTTTTTTCTCAGAAGGTGATTGTAACTATTCTGATTTGTACCTTTGTTTAGAAAGGAAATAATAATCACCAGTCATCAAAACATGGGCTTAGCTGATAACAAATGTTAAGTAACAACTGATTTAACGGAAATGTAGGAATCGTTGTAATTGTATTTACCAACCCCTCCATATGGGCTGGATGCGACAAAAAATCATTTTTAAGCAAAATTTAAATTATGAGTTTTTCTTTTCCTTGGCTGGTTACCTAAAAGCAGTTTGACCTACTATTTACCCATTTGAACAATCGGATTCATACTTTTCCCAAAGGTAATAATGCTACGTGAAATGAAATCAGCTTTGTCAAGGATTTGAACTTACATCGTCGTGTCTATTTACTACGACGATAACCATTACACTACAGGGTCTTTCAATGATCTGGCTACTAACAATAAGTTTGTTATACATTTTGGTTGGTAGATATTCATTTCTTTTCTTAATAAATAAAAAAACTATGATTTTATAAACGTAAGCATTTTTCCAGTTATAGCATTCTATATTGATACCAGATATTTTTATAAGACTGAGTGAGTTAATAGTGGGTTTGTATCGAAAGGAAATAGATAAGAGTTTGAAAACTTATTTATGGTCTTTTGCGATTTAACTTCAATTTATTCGAGTGTTCAGCTTTCTGAAACAAAAATGATACAGATTTGGATGACAGAATAAAACATGTACATATGTAGCCGTGACCTCGCAGAAGAAAATGTCACATCGCAAGATGTTTTATTTGAGCAATATATTAAATAGTCTCTGAGTAGGGTAATAAAGCAGAGATAGATTGATTGATTTTAAATGGCATGTCAATCTGTCTTGGGGTTTTAATGATCAGAGGTTAGTGAATCACGTTCATTGTGTATTTATATTCACATTTTTTGTAGAGTTCTTTCTCAAGATTGTTTTTGGCACAAGGTTGTATCGAATAAGAATATTTTTTAAACAAATCTATTTGGTGAATCTAAGAAAATACTACCATTCCCGTACAGTGTGGACCTGGGAGTAATGGCACTGAATTGGTATTCCACACTTTGAAGATTTCCAGAAGTGAATCTTTACAAAAAGATGCAGTATAATGTCATAAACAGGACACCATTTTGGCGGGCGTGTCTTAGCCTACTACATAGTATGCTTGTCAACGAAATCTAATCCCTGCGAAGAACGATACCATTCTACGTAACGTGAGTGTCAGAATAAAATTTTGCTTATTTTAGGGAGTCTACTATTTATTTTGCTCGATGGATTCCTTGCAGAGATTAGTGTTCACCGAGTTAGTCAGGCAGATCATTGTTTGTTAGGTTCTAAATGGATGCCTCAAAATTTAATCTTGGTGAACTTTGATAAATGTCTACTTTTCACATCATTTAATGCATTTGTTATTTGTCTTTTATTCATTATGGGTTATTGTTTAGTGAGCGTGACTAATCGTTGTTAGAAAGTTGGATTCTGTAAGGGGGCACCGTATTTCTAATCTTGAGAAAGATAACAGAGAGTTAAGAGAAGAAAATTATTGATAGATTATTTATCATTTTTAAATCTAATGAACTTTTCTTATGAATTTACTTAAAAATTAACAATAAGTTTTCTTTTTTTATGCTGGCTTACTATTGAAATGGATTCCCTCTCAGCTTGGCACCTGCTCGTGACAGAGAAGAGATAATATTTCCATTGAAAGCATAAAAAAGGGTCGTCAAATTGAGTAATAAAGTATTTGAATTAAGCTATAGATGAAATTCTAGCGTAAAAAAAGATATTTAATTTAGTTCATCGTGACTTTCTAGGCAACTTTAAACTTAAACATGGTAAATTTTACAATTGATAAGAAGACGGTAAGTGATAGATTATCAACACATTTAGATTTGATATTCTATTTTGGGATTTCATCATCATTATCATCAAGACGTGCTGATTGTATTGAGTTCCCTGACAAATTTTCATGGTAATAATTCTGTGGTGGCTTTTTTTCTCATCAACAGACACTACTCTAATTAATGAGTAACAAACATTTCTTGACTGAATTATTTGATCCTGGCTGTTGACCAATGTGATTCCTCAGCTCAGAATCATCCACCATGCTGCATCCTGTGGTTTCCATTGGGGTTTACTGATGAATGAATATCAAGAGATTCAATTGTTATAAGTTTTTAATAATCACGTCTAGTGATGATAAAAGTTTCGTCAAAATCACTTGAATTTAGAATTACCGCCAAACAGATATTTTTTCCACGTTAACTCAACTCATCACGTGGTGACATCCCGTGATCAATTCGGTCATCTGATCAATCTCCTTTTGGATTACTTCTTGAGATAGCAGAAATTTCAAGTCTTTGAAACTAGGCCGTAGGCAACTGACGAACAAAAAAGATTTTAGTCATCATGAAATCCTAGAAGGACCATAGGCAATGATTAGGTGAGGGATAAATAAGATTTCTCGATGGTATTATTTGCTAAGACAAGCATTTGGACGATATAATTCGTAAAACAGATGGAAACAAGAAAACTAAATGGCACAATGTAATCTTCGAAGGAACCAACGGGAATCTTTAAAAGAACTACCAGCAATCTTCGGATGAATATATTGGTATTTTCGGACGAACAAATGGGAATCTCCAGACGGATAAACAGAAATTTTCAAACGAACAAACAAGAATCTTCAGACGAACAAACGGGAATCTTGAAATTGACAACTGGCGAGTTTGAGCGTTCAATACATAACGCTCGCGGACCTTCGGTGTCGTCTTTAAGTAGTTTTCCAGGTAGTGATTCATTGACTTAACGGTGCAGTCTTCATTTACATGAAGCAGCTCATTTACATTAGCGTCGCGGAGTTCTTGCATGGGCTCCCCTCCCACCATTTTCAACTGAGCTTTGCTTATGAAGACAGTACAACGCACTGCACCTTTTTATTTTGCTTTCGCTCAACCTCGAGACATCCACAGTCAGTAAAAATTACCCCTTGAATATGATCTATTTTGCTTTTTTTTTAAATTCACGTTATAAATCTGAGGGATCATTCTGGAGGGCCATGTATTAATGAATGTGTCACTTAATAGTATTTACTTAATTGCGGCGTATGAGTAGATGAGACACTTACGAAATTTCTTCCAAGCAGTGGTGATGTCAATATTACCCTATGGATGCACCACAAGACCGCTGACAAAATGCATAGAGAAAAAGTTAGATAGGAACTGCACAAGAATGCTACCAGCTATGATGAACAAATCCTGGAAGCAATACGAAACAACAGTTGTATGGTAACTCACCGCCCATCTCTAAAACCATCCAAGTAAAACGAACGGGACATGCAGGACACTGCTGGAGAAGCAAGACCGAACTCAAAATTAACGTTCTTCATTGGATCCCAACACGTGGATTTGCCAGTGTTGGCGGGCCCAGTAAAAACCTTATCGGTATCAGCTCTGTGCAGACACAGGTTGTAGTTTGGAAAACCTGCCGGAAGCGATGGATGATAGGGACGGATGCAGATAGAGAGTCACGGAAATACCTGCTAACTGCGTGACTTGATGATGATGATGATGTTGATCTTTTAACCCTAAAATAATGTCTACAAAACTGGTGTTGACTAAGAGAGCAGAGCTAAAATCCAAGCCTTTACCAGTCGTTAACCACTTTACTGTAAAGAATTGGATTTTAGCCATGCCATATAAGTTGAACTCTTGTTTTGTAGGTATTTTTTCAGGCTCAAAAGGTTGACTTATACGTCTCAACTTACGGTATTTCGTTCCATATCACCTTATTTCCCTTGTCTCCAAATTGTAATTCGGAAAACTGTCCTTTTCATGTATAAACTTAAGAACTGGCACTTTGAGACAATCAATTGTTTCACTGAATCTTTTATTTCTAATAGAATGAGAAAATTATTTTTAAGTAACAGTACTTAGCTATATCACATATAGATTTTGTGGTTGTCATCACTTATATTAAAGATTATTTCGTCAAAATCCTTTCCCTCAGAAGTAGTGCACTCTTGAAGTCTTATCCTGAAATTTGCTCCTGGTATTTTTACAGCTTTATGACAAAGAACATATTTCAGTTCACCAATTATCTGTGGCATACGTTTAAAGGAATTGGCTCTTATCTATCGCGTGAGGAAGTAATCATGAAGGGATAGATCTGGGAATCGAACTGAATACAGAATGTCATTACGTAGTGAGATGATGCCAATTGGAAAAATATAGCAAAACTTTTATAGATTCAGTGATTGCCCAGTCGGCTGGGGCTGTAGAATACACCGACTGCACCTCTGCAGAGGGATAAGATCCCCCCCCAAAGAGTGTCCTGGATATAACGCTAAACAATCAGATGGTGATGTTCCAGTGATGCTGAGGCTTTGAGGAATGCAGAACACCCCTTAATTGCCATTGCTCCCAGCTCCATTCTGACCTGGCGTGGTAGCACCTGATAAGGTTCCTATCTATGGGTTAAATAGAACTAATGGCATACTTATGCTAAACCTAATTGTTTGAATAAATTGAATAGCTTGAAGTAGAAATATTTTTGAGAATTAAACCGTACTTAAATTTAAACTGTGCTTATGCTAAACTAAATTATTTGAAATGGAACTATTTTTTGACATTGAAACTGTACTTACACTAAACTGAATTGTTTAATATAGAACTGTTTTCACATTTAACTGTAGAACTGCTTGACGAAACTGAATAGATGGAAATAGAAATGCTTTTCACATTTAAACTGCGTACTCATGCTAAACTTAATTGTTTGAAATAGAACCATTTTCATAAAAATAGATTTGGTGTTAAATAACCTACAAAGGTTGATATGCCATAAAACCCAAACAAACAAACAACCAACCATAGATTCCATGATGACAACAGAAAGATCTTGTAAACAAAATTCCTCGCCGTGTAGACCAGCACAGACGAGTAGGAGGCAGCTATTAGATTTCACGAGGTTCTGAGCTCTGACTTGGTGTTTGACTATCCAAACTGAAGAGGCAGATAAAGCCATATTACAAATTGTTTGGACGTGATGTAGTCTTACTAACACACCACTTTTGAATGAAGCGAGAAAGAATGAGTTAATGCGACGCCTTGAGAGATGCTCCCGTGCCAGACTAGGGAAATTAGAAAACTGAAGTCAAGCCTGAAATAATGCGATGCTTTGAAGTAAACTTATATCAGACCCACGCAGATAGAGTACCGAAGAGAAATCGAGAAAATATGATACTTTAGAGACCAGCAATAGATAGAGGGAAAGAGAAGCCTGTGGGTCGGAGAGCAGTTTCCCCGAAGTCCGAGTCTTTGACCTTGTACCAGACTGCTCTGAATATAGAAAGCCAATAAAGCCAATCATAATACAACGCTGCGAAAAAGCAAAGAAGTCTAACGTCAAAAGCACTTGTGAAATAGTATCAAGGATTGGGGAAAGCAGACATAACTGCCATTTAAGATTACCTTGTGTCAGACTATAGACAGCGAGAAAAAGCCTAAAAATTTTACCAGGAACTGACTGGCCTCTGATAAAAACTTATCATCTCCAGGATGGGTGAATATATGTATCAATTTCAAAAGACTAAATATTATTTTTGCAAGTCGTGTTTTGTTCTCTGCTTCTTTGCGTCGACTGTTTTTTTTTACGTAATTGTGCGGTCTCTGTCGTCACACAACGACAGGCAACTCCGACTGGTGATTGATATGTTGTCTGGGTCTAAAAAACACAACGTGGGCAGGTAGCAAATCGATCATGTCATCCGGATATATGCGAACAGCAGTACGATCAGCAAATTGGAAGCGGAGACATTCCCGTATTCGGCATGGACTCCTATACCGTCACGATGCTTCAAATTATTTGGTAGGCATATCTTATTGAAAACGACAAAGATTTGGAGTTCGACATTTTAGGGTTTTTTCCTTATAAGCGAGCTAAATGTCGAATCTGTGTTTGAAATCAGAACAAAAATTGCTCCAAATCTCAAAAGTTCGTTATTATAAAGGAACCAATTTTTAAACCGTCTACGTGTATTTGTTGAGTTATCTGAATAAGACTATTTTGCCTTGAAACGGGTAACTAGCTTGGATTTTGAGATTAAAGTTTCCGTCGATAAAATGAAATAAGCATCAACAGTAAATTTGTTTTATCAATCTATATTTGAAATTTAACAGATCAAGCATTTCAATGGTGAAATGTTTTAAGTTCATGAAAATGACTGTTTTTCTTTTATTTGATAAATGATTTATTTATTGAATTTCGTCCTGTCAACATTGTGACCAACTGAAAGCATACACCTCCCACAAGATGAAATAAAATATCTTGAAACTGAATCTATAATAACTTAAGATTTAAAAAAGAAGTGTGTCCACCTGAACTTGTAATAAAACGATGTTTAGATGTATAAGTGACGATTCTTGATACTTTTTAAATCAGGATTTTCGTCACTTCTTCTTGCGGATTTAAGCAAACACAGGATTAAGCAAGATTCCATGTTAATCATAAAAAGTAAAATGCAGCCTGTTCTTGTTTCATTAACTGAAGATTCATCCGAAGTTTAGTTTAGTTTGGTTTTATGGCAAATCAACCGTTGTAGGTTATTTAATGCCAAATGCATTTTTATACATATAAACAGTTCTATTTCTAACAATTCAGTTTAGCATAGATACATTTTTTGTTTGCACACAGTTAAATGTAAAAACAGTTCTATTTCTAACAATTCAATCAAACAAAAGTCATTTGTTTGTACTCAGTTTAAATGTCAAACACTTTTATTTGATCCATAGATAAGACCTTATCAGGTGCTACCACTCCAGCCCAAAGAGGACGTGGGAGCGATGTCAATGAAGGGGTACTCCGAGTTCCCCAAAACTCCTGCATTACTGGAGAGTCATCATCAGATTGTTTAATGTCAAATCCAGGGTATTCTTTGGGGGGATTTTATCCCTCTGGGCGATGAAGATTCATCAGAAGAAAAAAAGAATAGAATATGTAGACTGAATGATCGATTGATTTTTAATGACTTCCCGACTCGTCTTACGTTATTTTATACTCAGGGTTTAGCGAATCGTGTTCATTGTGCATTCAAATTTAAGATTTTTGTTCAGTTGTTTCTCACGTTAATTTTTTGTGTACACGGTCCAATCGAATACGAACGGTTTTTAAACAGATCTATTTGACCCCTTGTGTGGATTCAAATCGGTACTTCCACTGAGGGTAAAAATGCATTTGGGAGTAATGGTAATAAAGAGATACTCCAAATTCCACAGATCTTCAGAATTGGAATAGATATGTTTGCAGTAAAGAAACATCGAGTTTCAGAGATGCTTCAACTAGTCGCTTGAATATCTTGGAAAATATTTTGAAGAAAGTTAAAGTTTCATTGAATATACATTTCTTTCTTGGTATCTGCAGTTTCAGACTGATACTTTGTAAAACCTCCCCCCCCTCTCTCTGTTGATATATATATATATATATATATATATTGTACATCAGTTCAGTGAAAGGGAACATCCAGGTTTTTTTTTGTTTTTTTTTTGCGAATAACTTCATATTTCTTGTTTCCTCTTATTAATTCGCTATATGAAAATAATCTTATAGCATTTCTCTGAGAAACTAGTTTTTCTTTGAAATGCAATTAAAAAATATGCGTATCGTTATATCTCCTGAAACAAAGAAAAAAAGCAGATTTTTTTTATCAAGAAAAAGTATTCATTAATAAACACACTTCTAAAGAACTGTATTAGTACACTAAATATTTTGTTGAAACACCTGAATTTACTATTTCTTTCAACAGTTCTGGTAACGAACCGATTAAATCCCGACAAGTCACCGATTACATTAATGACCACACTTCAATAATGATTCACTTCAATTCAAGAACTTTCTATTGGGTTTGTATCTTGGTTGTTTGCAGGCGATTCAAAAATTGGCATCTCATTCTACCTAAACTATTCTTTCGTTGATTTCGCCGTATGAGCTGGAGCAAAGCTGTGCTGAAAGAAGAATTCATTGACACCAAACTTCTCATCAAAGTATGGAATAAGGAACGGGTGTAGAATATCCTCAGCACAGTCGGCTGAAGCCGTAGAATACACCGGTTGAATCTCCGCAGAGGGATAAGATTTATCCCCTCCACCACAAGTGTCCGGTATCTGACATTAAAGAATCTGATGGTGAGGCTCCAGGAAGGCTGGGGCTTTGAGGAATGCAGAGTATTCCTTTATTGATATCGATCCCACATCCACTCAGATCGCAATGGTAGCACCTTATAGGCTCCTAGCTATGGGTCAAATTGAAGATTTTGACATTTAAACTGAGATCAAACAAATGACTTCTGTTAAATTGCATTTTTTTAAATAGAACTGTTTGACCATTTAACTGTGTGTAAAAAATGACTGATATTTAATTGAATTGTTAGTGATACATAGCATTACTCGGAACCATTTATCTTGGTTGACTTTTGCTAAATTGGATTATTTGAAATAGAACTATTTGATCCTTTAACAGTGTGTATCTAAAAAAAATGTGTTTACAAATCATAAAGGGCGTGGAAGCAAAATATGTAAATACTTGAAACGTTTTTTTAGACTGATTAGTCCAGTTTTAAAAAAATAATAAAAAAAATACGATAAATCTAAATTTTAATGATTAGCTCAATTACTCAAGCATTTTTTAAAGTTAAAATTCAGCCAAATATAAGTGGACAAGAAAAGAAATAACAGAGAATTTATGTTTTGCTTAACACCGAAACCAAGCCAACGTTTCTTTGTCAACCGTATACAAATTCGAGCGCGAAATATGAATTTTATTACCCCGCCCCACCACCACCAAAAGCCCTCCCGGATATTCCATATCACTGAACTGGTTAAGTGTATGTCAAGTTGTATAGTGATGACCCCTGGCCTGCTATCTAACAAATCATCCAAGTAAGATGAACAAGAAATACTTAGAAAGTAAGGGCGAATTCAGCAGCAACGTTCCTCTATGGACTCCTACCCAGGGACACACCAATGCTGGCTGACTTGCACGGATTCGCATGCTTCAGTTTTGCCCGGACACCGTATACAGTCTAGAGGATCTATCGGGAGCAATGAATGATAGGGTCAAATTATAAGAAAGAATCAAGGGTCTCCGTGCTATCATCACGACAGGATAATTGTATATATATATATATATATATATATATAGGTGTGTGTAGGTGTATGTGTGTGTAAGCTTATTTTCTCAAATCACGACGTCAAGAATAACAACGTTATTATCCTTTCTCTCCGTTTCAAAGGAGACCTTATCATTTAACGTCGTTTCGCTACGCCTCATACTCTATTCCCACCACTCGATCTCAGTTTGTCAATGTTCTTTTCTAAAAAAGGTGGTGAGCGTTCTATTGAAAGTTTTGTGCCAGGATCTGACATACGCTTTGACATGTGCGTGATTTTACGCAAACACGCAAAAGATTTTACGAAGCCTATCTATCTATCAATCTATCCTTTTTTTATACATAGAAATAGACTTTTATTCATTTGTTTCCTATTTTACACATTTATCTAACCTCATCCTTTTCAAGTGCTCATGGGAAGATACATATGTAATCTCTTCACTTAATGTCACACACACACACACACACACACACACGTATATATATATATATATATATATATATATATATATACCTTCAAAGTAGATTCCTGCGTGTTCTGAGTGCACTGGCAAAAGTCAACACTACATTGTCAAAATTGCTTTCATGCTGAATTTCTTCGAAAATTTCGGATTATACTTCAGTACAAGTGCGTGCAACACACACACACACACACACACACACACACACACACACACACACACACACACACACATTAACACAAAATAAAAGCGTATACCTTAAAACTGTTTGCTATTAATAGAAGTTTCATACAACTATAGATACTTTCCTATGATATGGAGTTTGTGAAAATAGTTGCATTAATCTTCAAATAACAGAAAACAGTTTAAATGTAAACGTTTTTATTCTATGTGAGATAGTTATTCGTATCAGGTATTAGAATACTCGATAGGTTTTAATGTATTTTTGTAATTAATGTCAAATATAAATATAAAATGTGTTTAATATAAGTTCATCCAGAGATAGTGTACCTGAAACTCAGAGTCACGAGGTGTCTTTATTTACCTTGTTTTATTTTATTATTGAAATATCGCAATTTAGATCAAGGTTGTTTTTGATCCAAAAAGAGAACAGTAAATATTTCAAAATGAATAAGTTTGCAGATGATTCCAAATGGGAATTTAGTATTTACGTTTTTATCATTTTATACACATGTGATCTACACGTGTTTTCAACTTTTACTTCCTCTTCAGGAGAACTGAATAAGTTCAGGTTGTTTTTATAGTGAAAATTGTTTTGATTGGTTATTTTGATTTTGCTTGATTCCAAATTTTGTATATGTGAATGTCCTACTTCAGTTAGTTGTCAGTGCAGACCTCTGATCTGTGCATATGTTTTGTGCATGTACAAGTATGTATTTTCAGTGTGTGTGTATGTGTGTGTGTGTGTGTGTGTGTGTGTGTGTGTGTGTGTGTGTGTGTGTGTGTGTTTGTGAACACATACAGTCGTATACGCATATATTTTCAAGGATATAAACTAGAAGTAAAAAAAAAACAGAAAAAAAAGACGAAAGGACAAAACTCCAACCGAATACCCTTGAAAATATATGCTTACATAATTGTATATATATATGACTGTACATATATTCATGTGTGTGCTCACACACAGATATGCACACAAAGAATACAAAACATTGCACAGACCAGAGATCTTCTTAGACAACTAATATAGGTAAATGTCTCAGTGTATGTGTACTCTGTGTTTGTGCACACACACACACACATACACACATACATATATATGTATGTACACAATGTATACTTGCACATGCATGTTTTTAAAGAACATTGAGTGAATTTTATGTGCATTTGATCACATACATAGAATTGTTTTTACTTTAGTCTGTAATTATATGTTCATGTTTTTTTTGTGGCAAGGCTCAGTTTAACGTTGATTTAAATGTATGTATGCAATTTTTACATTTATTTGGAGTAATAAATAGTAATCAGTCTGGTATATTGGTGTTATTTAAATTCTCCTCAGCTGCATTCATAAATGTTGCTTGATATAAAAATAATTACTTTTTCTCGTAATTTAATGTCGCTTTTATGTAAAGAGACTCTATTATTCACTGTTTGAGAGCAACCAATATATATTGTAACAGATTTTGCATTTAATTATGTAAACTACATTTTAAATTGCATTTTAAATTTCTATTTAATATGAATGTTGTTTTCGGGTTTTTGAAACAGGATTCTTCTTCTCTGATTGCAATTACATACTCCAAATCTTTTATTTTTGCATTTTCAGACTCCATGGGTCATGTGTTCCCCCAATTTAGATGAGGTTTCTTTGTCATTTTAGTATTTGCTTTTAATGATTTTGTTTGGTTTGATGTGGTTTTATGACATATCAACCATTGTAGGTTATTTAATGCCGGATCCGATTTATACGTATAATTTAGATATATATGATTTGTAAACATAAGTCAACAAAGTTTTATAGTTCCATCTATTGCTACGTATAACAAACAATTCATTTAGACATGTCATTTGCTTTCATATAGTTAAATAACCAAACAGTTCTATTCCAAACTATTCAATTTACATAAGTCATTAAAGTTAAACAGTTCAATGAGTTGCTATGTATCACTAACAATTCAATTAAACATCAGTCATTTGTTTACACATAGTTAAGTAATCAAAGAGTTCCATTTCTAACAATTCAATTTAACATCAATCATTTGTTTCCGTTCAGTTTATATATCAAAAACTTCTATTTCATAGATAGGACCTTATCAGGTGCTACCACTCCAGGCTTGAGTGGACCTGGGAGTGAGGGCAATGAAGGGGTACTTCCCCAAAGCTCCAGCATTACTGGAACCTCACCATCAGATTTAGTGCCATATCTATGACACTTCATGGGTAAGTCTTACCCCTCTGCAGAGATGCAGTCGGTGTATTCTTCAGCCACAGCCGACTAGGCTTAGGATTTTTGTTGTGTCTTGTATGTTTTTAGTTAAGTTGATCTAGGATCTTTCCTATTTCTTTGAAAAGATTTGGGTTGTTTTGTTGTATATTAAGACATGGGCTATGTTCGTTGTATTGTCTTTTGCATGCTTATCATATTTACCAACCCCTCCGCTCGGGCAGGATATGACACAAGGTCAATTTTTAAGCGGAGTTTAACAGGTTTGAATTCAGAGTTTTCCTTCTCCTAGACTAGTGGCCTCACCAAGGCTGAAGAACCCAGTCTGCCCTCCTATTTTACCCATAGCTGGAGGGAGAATATTTGGATTCATCTCTTTCCCAAGGGTATTAGTACTATGTGAAATGCAATCCGTCTTGTCCAGGATTTGAACTCGTGTCGCCGTGTCTATTTTCTACGACGATAACCATTACACCAAGGGCACCTTTATCATGCTTATAGTGGTATGTTTTTTGCAAATTTGAATCCCTCATTTATTATTGTTTCGCTATATCACGTTTGGTGGAGGGTTAATTTTAATTTCTTTTAGGCGAGTTTGTCGGAGTTATTGTTCGTGACTATGTTGCATATCCTATGTGGTAGGGTGTAAGAGATGGATTTTATGCAGTTTTTGGAGTGATGTCTCTGGAAATAGAGGTATTTTCATAGATAGATTTAAATTAATATTAAACAGTTCCTAACCACACACTCACACATACACACATACACGCAGAAACATATAAACACACCGAATAACTTATAAGCACATCTACCTATGAAGTCAAATGCATCGTTACACGCATTAAATCCCACAAATGCCATTGAAAAACATATGTGTATGTATACATAAGTGCATATATATATATATATATATGGACGTGAGCAAACACTCTTACAGGGACAAATACACACACACACACACGCACACACACACACACACACACACATATATATATATATATATAAAGCCACACAGAGATTAGACTAGCAACCACAAGATATCACTGAGAAGTACATCCCAACCAAACGTCTTTTTCACTGAGCCATATATCCTTGCATGTTCAATCCCAACAACGGGTTAGACTAACCAGGAATAATTACAATAACTGAACCATTGTGCCTGGTCATGGTTAACAGAAGTGAAACAAACTCACCCTGTAACTCAAATAATTCAACAAGAAATATATGAATAAGGCCAAAGGACATATATGCGGAAACGTTGTGAGTATATCAATAAAGATGAGGTCAGTAGTCCGAATATTCTAAGTGATAACAATTATCTCGCCTCAATTTAGACAACTAACTTTCTTCTTGTATAGATAACTATTAAAACTAATTTACCACTATTTTACCTGTTGTTGGTGGTGATCCAGTCTTCGAAAAAACAACCTTTCCAGAAGATTTTCTCTTTAAATGACTTCATCACATCATCGGGAACTTCATGATGTTGACAAAGATTGCCTGCTTCATCTCTTTTGATCACTCCAAGTCTCGTGAGAAATTATCAACTGAACTCAATATTGTTGAATTTCTGGGTCGTCCGACAATTCTGTTCAGTGTCTCAAAACGAACTAACTTAAATGAAAAGTAACTTTTCTCCTCGTTTTTATCTTCTTCTATCATGTGATATGTATCAACAAAGAAACAGAGAGTTTTTTTTATTTCTTATTCAGCTCTCTCACTGGAGTAAACCCATAATTTCCGGCCTGTCAATCATGGTTTCCGTTGTCCTCTCCACATCTCGCAGGTGTTGACCTCGTAGAAATAATCCGTTGTTGTCTTCTGTACTCATCGGCCTATCGCATAACAATATATCATGTTTATGTGATTTTTGACTCTTATGAGTTATCAAAATCATAGGATGAGAATAATAAGATCTCCCCAGGAAAAAAAAATCCAAGAGGTAATTTTCATGGCATAATAACTTTATTAATGTGTAACCAAGTGGAAACGAATATATATAAAAAAAGAATATCGGCATGTGTGCATTCGTAAGCGTGTCATAGAAATGAGATAGATTCCGTTTTATCTATTAATATTCCTTTGGTTATTTATAAAAAAAAGTAACTGTCCAATCGTAGGTTTTTGGTTGGTTTGGTTTTATGGCACATCAACCATTGTAGGTTATTTAAGGCCAAATCCATTTTATTCATATAAACAGTTCTATTTCAAACAATTCAGTTTAGTATAAGTACGCAGTTTAAATGCCATGACAGTTGTATTTCAAACAGTTCAGTTTAGCACAAGTACGCTGTTTAAATGTCAAAACAGTTCTATTTCAAAAATTTCTGTTTAGCATAAGTACACAGTTTACTTCTATTTCACCCATAGATAAGTCTCTATCAGGTGTTACCACTCCCAGCCAGAGCAGACCAGGGAACGATGGCAATAAAGTTTAGTCTGCATTCCCCAAAGCTCCAGCATTACTGGAACCTCACTATAAGATTGTCTACTGTCATACCAGTACACTCGTTTGGCAGGGTCTTACCCCTCTATATAGATGCAGTCGGTGTATTCTGCAACCCTAGCTAACTAGGCCACCTATCGTAGGAGCTTAGAATACACTGACCTTATTCCCTTTGTATAACACTAAACTAAATCTGATGGTGAGGCTCAAGTACTGAAGAATTGGGGAGTTTGGGGTACCCCTACATTGCCATGACGCGGTGTAACATTATCTATTGGGGTTCGATTTATGGGTCAAATAAATCTTATTCTAAAGAACTGTCTGCAAAAAAAATTACCCCTAAGAAATAACTACAGAACTAATTTCAATAAGAATATATAATGAATTTAATTCCCTAAACGCTAGGCTTACAATAACCCTAAACGGTTGTAACATTCTTGGTGTCACTTGTTACCAAATGAATATATGCCGGGGTTATCGTACTACTTCTTTAGTGTAATAGTCACGTATACAAACGGTTGTGTGCTCTGAGGTAAGAGGAATGCATGTTGCGTTGTAAGAGCCGGGCTACTACGACAAAGAGCGGGGAATGAATCACACAAAGCACAGCCCGGCTCTTCACCTGTCCTTTCTGTGAAGAGTGACTGAATTTTTGTTTATTCCTTGGTTTCTTAAAAAGCTAGCATATTCTCGGCTCATTTCTGGATGAAAGATATTTTGCTTGTCACGTTAATAATGACCGACACGAACGCAAGGAATTTACAACAATCTTTTGTTATCTGTCCATCAATAACCAGTCAAGATGCAATTGATTTTATATTGAGAGAGGAGAGAGAGAGAGAGTGGAAGGGGAGAGAAAGAGAGAGTGGAACTGAGAATTAGGTCGTTTTTGAAGTTTACTTCTGATACGGACCCGACTCTTCCATTTGGGAGATCAAGACTTTTTGACTTTAGACTTTGACAGCCGAATATTCTCTGACGGTATTGGGCACCTGTATATATAAGCAACCCCAAAAATTCAAAGCTCGGTAACATAATTATCTCCTTTTCTTTTCTTTCGTTTGCATCTGTGTGAACTTCAAAGGATCTCTTTGAAGTCGCCAATATCCCATTTCTAATTCGACACCGACCAGTCTTTTTTTTTTCTTAAGTTCCTAAATATTATTGTAAACTTTTGATTCGTAGAGACCTTCCTTGATCACTAAAAAGAAAAAAAACTCTGTTGAATTGATTCAAAAAGATCGTCTGAGTGATTTCAAAGGACCTACTTTTAATTGTCATTTTGTTTTATCATCGTCATCATTGATCTTACGGGTTATATCAATCTGTAAGTCAATGTATTTAAATCATTTTGCCTCTAGAATGATCAAGGTTAGCTTAAGCTGATAGAAAGTCACCCAGTGAGAATTGTACTCTCCACACAGTAGAACGAAGCACTCCCTAACGAACAAGATGTAACACAAGGTCAGTTTTAAAGCAGTAAAAGTGGTTTGAATTCAGAATTTTCCTTTTCCGGTTGCCGAACCAAGATTAAAGAGTACAGTCTGCCCCATTATCTAATCATAGCTGAGTAGATAATGGTTGGATTAATGCCTTTCCCAAGGGCCTTTGAACGAAGTGAAAAGCAAGCAGTCTCGCCCAGGAATTGAACCCGGGTCACTTGTGGTGTAACACTTATCATCATAGGCAATGCTCCTCGTGACGCAAGTTCAGATCCTGGATAAAGCTGTTTGCATTTCGAGTAGCGCTAATGGGCTTGGGAGAGGCATGAATCCATATAGTCTTACCCCAGCTAAGGATAAATAGTAGGGCAGACTGATCTTTTTAATCTTGGTATGATAACCGATCTCGGAGAAGAAAAACACTTAATTCAAAACCGTTAAACTCCGCTAAAAAATTGACCTTGTGTCACATCCTATTCGCTGCGGGGGATTTACACAGTAATGAAGAACCTTGAAGATTATATAAGATTTTGTCTTCAGCTGGATACATATGTTAAAGAAAAATGTTTCCAAATTAACATCTTTAAAATGCCGGGAGAAACCTCGTCTGATGATAAAAAGATACGTTTAGTATGAACTCACAGATAACGATACATACCTGTATTTTTGGTACAGTTAAATTGATACACGAAAGAGTATAAGTTTCTCTCAACTGAGTTCCTTAACAACTGAAACACCGTGGGCTTTTTCCTGTGTTATTCTTGCAAAAATTTGAGTGTTTACATTTAGGAACCGTGGGGTAGTGGGTTCGATTACCCTCGAGGTCGATTCAGCCTTTGATATTTCCTAGCTTTTCAAATGCACAAATGTTATTTGCAAGCTTAAGGTAACTGCAGACAAAAGGCTTTTTAAATGACTGTCTACTGATGAACAGAAATATGTACCTTATTATTGAATCATTTCTCTACCCTACTTATACCCAGGGATAAAAGTAGAGTAATTAGAATGTAATAAAGCTTTTATGATGATGCGTTTATTTGAGAATATCAGCTTCCCGGAAAGTGATGGAAATTTTTTGTTCATATACAAGGAGCAACACATAAGTTTCCAGACTTTTTTCGTATGAGCACTTTTATTGATAGAACACACATGAAACTCTCGTCCCCTTCGAAGTAATCTCCTCCGGTTGCAATGTACTTGTTGTACCGTTCCAACAGTTTCTGGGAGGCCCCATGGAAGTCCTCTTGTGTGAGCGTGTCAATGACCATCGTCACAGCCTCTTTCATCTCCTCAGTTGTCTCATAACGACTCCCTCTAAGTTTTTCCTCGAGCTTAGGGAATAAGAAAAAGTCACAGGGGGCAAGGTATGGACTATAGGGAGAGTGAACAACTGTCTTGATGCCCATCTTGGTCAAATAGTCTGTGAGAAGGATAGAGTTGTGGACTGTTGCATTGTCCTGCTGGAAATGCCACTGACCCGATTTGAAGAGTGCTGGCCTCTTCCGACGGAATCTCTTCCTGAACTCCCTTAAAACCTCAACATAATATTCCTTGTTGACTGTCTGTCCAATGGGAACCCAGTGCATGCAGAACATGCCAGTGCTGTCAAAAAAAAGGATCACCAAAAGTTTGTGGGTGGATTTTCTCTGTCTGGCCTTCTTGGGTCTGAGAGAACCAGCATGCTTCCACTGGGATCTCTGTCTCGTGGTCTCTGGGTCATAGCAGTAAAACCAGCTTTCATCGCAGGTCAAAAGAGCATCAAGAACTGCGGAATCTGAATTCATCAGCTCGACCATATCCCTACTGTCATGACAACGTCTTTCTTTCTGATCTTCTCTGAGCACCCTTGGGACAAACTTCGCGCAAATCTTTTGCATCTTAAGTTCTTCGCGAATAATTTTGTGTACAGTTCCCACACAGACATAAAACTGTGCACTTATTATCTCTATAGACACACGACGTTCCTTATCCATGAAATTCTTTATTTGGCCTATCAACTCTGGTGTTTCGACTTCCTTACTCCTCCCACACCTCTCATCATCCCTCGCAGACTCCCTGCCTTCCTTGAATCTCTTATATCACTTTAAAAACTGATGCTTGATTTATGCAAGACGATCGGAAAGCCGTCTGAAGCATTCCATACGTTTCTGTGGCATTTTTTCCAAGTTTAAAACAAAATTTTATTGCATATCATTCTTCTAAAGTGTCGTCACGTCCAGTTTGCATTTTTTAAATTCAACAGCTGTGACTATAAGACTTTATTAGGGTGTATTCCAATTGCTGCTGTAACTGTTCATTTGAACCTGAAATCATAAAAATTGGTCAGTAATCCCATTAGATGTATTGCAATAACATATTGAATTTTCAAGAGTCTAAATGCCTGCACAAAAAAATCTGGAAACTTATTAATATATTTACGGAAAATCGTACAGTAGGTAAATATAACTGAGCTTTTTGAATGGAAGAAAACAAATGAATATATCAGTTATATCAGTATTGAACTAGTTTACCATACTGTTGATAGCCAACATTATTTGTAGATGATATTATCTTTGAAAATAATTTCCACCCCATTGGTTATATGTGGCTTTTGGGGACAAAATAA
The DNA here is from genome assembly GCA_963585895.1 of Sepioteuthis lessoniana. Lineage (NCBI taxonomy): Eukaryota > Metazoa > Mollusca > Cephalopoda > Myopsida > Loliginidae > Sepioteuthis > Sepioteuthis lessoniana. The sequence goes on along the minus strand of CAUZXS010001373.1, from coordinate 16,964 downwards.
AGATTATTTTATAGTTTCAATTTCAGCTACGGCAAACCATTGGTTCTTCATAGTTCAGTTGGTAGAACAGTTGATACGTTTGATCAGGCGAAACGATGTTTAAATTTCAAATAGTTCATCTCTTAATTCTTGACAGAAACTCCCTTGTTGTGGAATCACCTTCTTTCTCCAACTGACCAAAGACACGCAAATTGAATTCCCAGCTTAGAGCAATAAACCTCTTCAGTAGAAAAAAGGGTGTCTTGTGTATGACACTAAACTGAATCTAGTGATGAGATAATGAAGTGATTATATTTTTTAAAATGAATATTTACATACATTTTTCTACTTACATAAACCAATATACATTCTCGACTCATCAGAAATATGATAAAAAATTAAAGATGCAGAAGAAAATGATGCAAACTGACAGAAGAAAAAGAATACAAGAGTAGACCTGTCTGTTTGGAAATATATTCCAATGAGAACTTTGCAAGAAGCTACAATTTGGTCGTGCTAATAAATTATTGCACGGATATCTCAACGTCATATAAGCACAAGAACACTTACATTGGATGAACGTAATAGTGATTTGGATTGAACGTCATCAAGTGAAGATATGATTTAAGAATACCCAGCATTCGGACAAAATATTTTTCATGATCGGCATTTTCTGATGAACCAATGGCATGGAACACCAGCGTCTATGGATTGCAGAAATCCATTTCCTTACGTTGTTACATTCCAATAGAAGACAACTCACTTTGTCCAATTTGCTTGTTGTTATAACAAATGTCACCTAGAGGCGTTAGTCAGGAAATCATTTGTTGACAAGAACAAACTTTCCAAAAGATAGATATGAACAGAGATTGATAGATAAATAAGAACAAACTGAGATATAGATAGATAGATTGATGGATAGATATATGCATACATACATATATACATACATCAGAATAAATTGAGATATATATATATATATATATATATATATATAAACATAGATAGATAGACAGATAGATAGAATCATAAATAGATAAAGATATACGAAGATAGGCTGAAAAGTTCAAAGCCTGACCAAGATACACTCATTGAAATTGACCAAATGACATTTATTTTTCAACATAGTGTTCCTTGTAGTCCATATACTTCTTTCAGTGGTTTTGGAAAGTTTGGATCCAATAGGAAAAAAACCATCAACAGAAAATTTGATGACATCATGTGAATTTTCAGCCCACCTTCGTCGGTAAGAACAGACTGAAATAGATGGATAGATAGATTCAGTTTTTTGTTTAATGGCATATCAACATTTGTGGGTAATCTAATACCAAAGCCATCCCTGATAAAGAGCAGCAGTGCTTCTTTTCAAATCAGACCTGGGTGGGGTTATAAAGGGTTAAATACCCGTCCTAAGGGTACTAATTCGAAAGTGAACGTAATATTGCAATTGGATTCGGTAATCACTTACTTGGCGGCCGCAGGGTACCTCTGGTGGTGTTATGGTTAGCAAGCTAGACTAGCAAACCTACCCGAGTGAGTTTGAGTCTCAATGGGTGCTCCATTCATTTTGGCCTTGTGCTACGTCGAAGCAAAGAGCATGGTAAATTACTATTTGGCGGCGGCAGTCCAGGTCTTTAGCCATTACACCACAGGGGATTCCCCCAGATCGATGGATAGATACTTGCAGAAGCCAAAAATATGAATACGTAACAGCCCAGTCTCAAACATGAAGATGGCAATATAAAACCAAGCTAATAGCCAACAGACACATTTCGAAATCATCTGTTGAGAATCGTTTGCGCAATTTTGATTATGTTGTTCGCTTTGAACAATGGCTTTTGGACACAGAATAAAATATTAGTTTGAATCTTTGATTTGAGCTTCTTCAAAGAATTGGCTTTTGATAGATCAATTGGTTGAGCAAAAGATTCATTTGATCAGGCAAAACGGGTTCGAATTTCACCGAGGCTGTATCATTTATTTCCAGTCCCACAGCTTCATGATTTATTGACTAACCCTCCACGTCATCTCGATCAAGAACGCGGTGATTAAATTCTCTGTAAAGGGGTAAAAATAATCTCATTCTACCCGCTAAAAAACGGCGTCTTCGGTAGGAACGGAACTGAATCTGATTGTCAGATAATGAAATATTTACTTATCTAAAATGACTGTGCCGATACATTTTTTATTGTAAATAATTGAATACAATAATAGATTTGGTTTGGTTTGGTTTCTTTGTTTAATGGCCTATCAACCTTTGTAGGTTATTTAATGCCAAAGCCATTCCCCTTGAAGAACAGTAGTTGTACTATTTAACCCATATGTGGGAGTATAAGGGGGTTCATACCTTTCCCAAGGGTATTTGCCCGAAAGTGAACGTAATAGCGCGACTGGAGTACGAACTTGCGTACTACGATTCCGCTGTCCATCGCTTAACCATTTAACCACCAGGACACCCCCGAATACAATAATAGTAAAAGGAATTTGATAGAGTATAAACCAAGAAGGGATGACATGTTTTACAACCAGTCAACCAACCAACCAAAATAAAGTATGTAAATACAAAATAGAAATGAAAAATAAATAAATGCAGCTACCTGGCACAGAAGGAATACAAAACAAGGCGCGACGGGGAGGGAAATGTTAGCCACAAGAAATTGTGCAAGAGATAAAAACTTGACGCTATTGATAGATGGTATGTGCACAAACTATGAGTTGTCCTATAAAAAGAGACACATAAAATTCTCTAGGATTTTTGGATAACAACTGATAACCAAATCCTGGCTAGAAGACCGAACCTTGAGAAAAAAAAAAAACAAGAAGAAAAAAACTTATCGTTTCAGCGGACCATAATGTGAAACGAAAATAAATCGAAAAGATACACAAATACTTAGATCTTGCCTAAGAGCTAAAGTTATGGAACATGAAAGTGAGGGTGATACTATCGAAGTTGGAAAATAGACTGGGAAAACTACATATCCGAGGAAAAAATCGAGATCATCCAGACTATAGTACTTCTAAGATCGGCTAGGATACTAAGAAAAGTCCTTGAGGACTGCTGTCACTTAAACTCCAGCGAAAACCCATCAATTTGAGCGGATGTGAAAAACTCGCAAGAAATAAAGAAATCGTCAATATTACTTTCTCTAAAAATAAATATGAATCCAAGAAATTATCCTGTTATTCTAGCGGGCTTTTGCAAAATGCCTATCGTTTAATGAGGATTAGAATACGAGATTCTCACTGGGTGCCTCTTAATTGAGAGCGTTTATCGGATTAATGAGATAAAATCATTTTAGTCATTTTAACGAAAAGGAAAGACATTTATCTCAATAGATTTGAAAGAAGTGATTCGTTTCACTGGGAATACATGTAGATTAGATTTAAATGAAAAGATTTGGTATTGTCTAATGGCTATGGTTTCTCTGACCGGTCTCAGTCACGTCTGGGAGGCTCACTGTGAATTAAATCTGCTGTGTCGAGTACCCTATAATATGAGGGATGTGACATAAATGGTTCGACTGAAAAAAGGTAACATCAGAGTTCTAAATTTCCTTAAAGACGAGATTGTTTGTCTCCCAGAAGACAGTTTTTTTCTCGATTGACTTAAATGACATGTCAAACCATCTCGGGTAATTTTATGCCTCGAGGTTAGGGAATCAAGTTTATTATATACTTATATTTACATTTCTTATGTCGTTGTTTCTTTAGAGTTTTTTTTTTTTTTGCCCACAGTTATATAATCCTATTTACCAACCCCTCAGCTCGGACAGGATATGACACAAGGTCAATTTTTAAGCGGGGTTTAACAGGTTTGAATTCAGAGTTTTCCTTCTCCTAGACTAGTTGCCTCACCAAGGCTGAAGAACCTAGTCTGCCTGACTATTTACCCATTGCTGGAGGGAGAATGATTGGATTCATACCTTTCCCAAGGGTATGAGTACTATGTGAAATGCAAACAGTCTCGTCGAGGATTTGAACTCGTGTCGCCATGTCCATTTCCTACGACGATACCCATTACACCATGGGCACCTCCTCACAGTTATATAATATATTCCTATCACGTATTTCTATCTGATACTAATAATTGTATAGTTTCAAGAAATCATTTTTGTCCTATAATAATCATTTATAAACGCGCAGTTGTATGGGGGGGGGTCCCGGAGCGTTGTGGTTAACGTGTTTGAATGCAAATTCCTAGTAAAGAATTTCAAACTTCAGTCACGCTATTACGGTAACTCTTGGACTAATTCACTTCTAAAAGGCATGAACTCCCTTATCCCTAGCTTTGACATAAATAGTACCACTACTGTTTTTGTATTATGACTTTCGCAATAAATAACCCACCAAGATTGATACGACATTAAACAGTCATATGGTTTCAAGTAACTAATAATAATCCTTATTAAAAAATATATTTTCATATAACTATTTTTAATTCAACTAATTTACAATTATATTGTGTCAAGTATTCTTCTCAAGTATGAATAATTTTTAAACAATTCTATTTGAAACATAAATGGGACCTTTACAAGTACTACTGCTTCAGGTCAGAGTGGACCTTAATGTAACGGCTATAAGTGGTTGTTACACACTCTTTAGATTTTTAGAATTGGTGCCTACCACCAGATGTATTTTAATGTCTTTCCCTTGACAATTTTTTTTGGCTGAGATCTTATTCCTCTTCTTAGGATACAGTCAGCGTATGCTAAACCTTTCATAACTGTAAACTTCCGTACTTCGGACCTAACTGATAAAATGAAACGCAGTTTCTTCCAGGCAGCGGTTGTGTCGATACTGCTGTATGGATGCACCACATGGACGCTTACAAAGCGGCTGGAGAGGAGGCTGGACGGAAATTACACAAGAATGTTGAGAGCAGTATTAAACAAGTCCTGGCGACAACACCCCACGAGACTCCAACTATACGGACACTTGCCCCCCATCACAAAAACTATGCAAGTTCGACGAACCAGACACGCAGGACACTGCTGGAGAAGCAAGGACGAGCTCATAAGCGATGTACTCCTGTGGACCCCCACACATGGATGTGCAAGAGCGGGACGACCAGCACGAACTTACATACAGCAGCTATGTGAGGACACGGGATGTAACCCTGAAGACCTGCCAGAGGCGATGAATGATAGGGAGAAATGGCGAGAGACGGTCAGGGATATCCGCGCAGGCGGCGCGACATGATGATGATGATTGGTTGAGAGAATATTCTTTTTGTTACGGGAGTAGTCCTCTTAGCAGTATAATTTCCTATAGTCTTCAAGCGTAATAAACAAGTGATTCTCTATAAAACATCTACTGTATGATTTATCTAACTTGTGTTCCAGAATGTACGATCTTATCCAACAAAACGTAGAGAGTAAAAAGCAAAATAGTCTTCATCTTAAAGCTAGCTTCATAGACAAATATTAGCAGTACTTTTTCTTTCTTCTTGCCTATAAGAAAAGAGTCACTGATATAAGCAAAATACAATAAATTAATAAAACCGTTGTAATTTAAATAGAAGGCATTAAGCCTTTTATTATAAAAAAATATTTCTAAGAAAAATCAAGCCGACCATGTGCGGCACAATATTTGATCAAAGTGGAAAAGCGAGAAGGAATCCCAGACAATACGGCACCAAAAAGCTACCCCTTCCTTTTTGTCGAAAACAACTATTGAACCCCCAATACGAATTCGGGGACCAAACTGAAATCACGAAAACTTAAGCCACCAGACGGGTTTCGTCACTCGCTCCTTGAATAGTTGAATTTTTTTTTAAACGGGCAAGAAGTTTCACAAGAAATAAAAGTAAAATTAAACGAAAGTCGACAACTGAAATTCTACCAAGTTAAACAGCTGAAAGAAAATTCAACTGAGAATTCTGCTGAAAAGAACCTTAAAGAAGACTCAGAATTAAATGAGCACTGAAGCATTTCGACAAAACAAAAAAGAAAAGAAAAATACTCAAATTCAAAGAACTTTGTTTTCCGGACACACTCTCAGATAAGTTCCAGCAAATTGCAGTGAATTTACAACACTGTATCTTTTCTATAACTTTCTTTCTTGCTTCCTTTGTATAAAATTCCTTTTTATAAACTTTATTGTCCGTGTTATCTTTTAGAACCAGTTTCCGAACTAGAAAGCTGAGGAACTTACCGTTTAAAACTGAACACTAAAACCCCCTAAAAACATTACTCAGTTAAATACTAAATTTAACTTAAGTGACACTCCCCTCATATCAAAATTGTTTCCCTCAAAATCCTCTTTATATTTCAAATTTTACCCTTTTAATCTTATAATGACGGAACAACACACTTTAATGGGAGTGTAATTTCCTTGAGGCGACATTTTGATTTGGTATAATATAATACTAAAACGCTGACTTTTGAATACACAAAATGGATTTTAATAAAAACGAAACAAATCTGATTATAAAGATTAACTCGGCTGGTTCTTGTGAAAATTTTCAAAGGTAAAAAGAAAAGAAAAAAGTTTACTGGAATTAAACCAGCTTTAATTAGCGATTAGTTAACCTAAGTAGAAAAATCAAACACTTAAAATCAATATATGAGAATAAAAATTAAGATCTATTATCGAAGACCTATTCATTTCAAACACAAATAAAATGTTAGATATACAGCCTATTGATTACAATTTACAAATGATGACACCAGACAAATTAAAAAAAAGAAAAAGATAAAATACAGTACTCAACAAGTAGCAAACTACTAAATTCTACATAAAAAATAAATCATTTCGCCACCAGACTTACAAAATCGTAAAATGTTCACAAGAAAGTTGATCCCTGCGCTGCGCTCAGGAAATCATTTATCCAATATTTTTCATGGTGTACCGGTAAATTTTCCTTTTTCATCCCTCTGCACCAAATTTTATACTTAACTGAGTGGGAACAAGGACGCTTTTTTTAATCGTATTTCACTGTGGATTGCCATAGGGAATGAGTTTTTGGCCCATTCCACTGTTTCAATTGACAGTTCTTTTGTAGGAGCTATCTTTCTTTTCAATTTGGTAACCCAAATGTTTATTGATGTCTGCAAAAGCTCTCTTTTAACTGTGGACCAATTTGCATGACTAATTTTTTGCTGGTATTTATTTGTGGAATGTAAATTACAGGTCTATTCCATTATATTTTCTTCGCTGTTGGGTCATTCCATAATATTTTCCTTGCCGTCGGGTTATTCCACACTTTTTTCGCCGTTGGGTCATTCCATATTTTCCTCACCATTGGGTCATTCCATATTTTTTTTCTTCGCCATGGGGTCATTCCATAATATTTTCTTCGCCATTGAGTGATTGCATATTTTTTCTTCTCCATTAGGTCATTCTGTTGAAACTTCCTCACCATTGGGTCATTCTATAATTTTTTCCTCACCATTGGGTCATTCCATAATGTTTTTCTTCACCATTGAGTCATTCCATGATATTTTCTTCACCATTTGGTCATTCTATAATATTTTCCTTGCCATTGAGTTATTGCATAATTTTTTCTTCTCCATTAGGTCATTCCGTAGTATCTTCCTCGCCATTGGGTTATTTCATAATTTTTGTTCGGCATTGCGTCATTCAGTAATGTTTTTTCTTCCCATTGAGCCGTTCCATAATTTTTTCTTCGTCACCGGATCATTCAATAATTTTTCTTCACCATTGGATCATTTGACAATATTTTCATCTCTATTGGGGTATTACATAATATTTTCTTTGCCATTGGATTATTCCATATTATTTTCCTCGCTTTTTAGTTATTCCATAATATTTTCCGGGAAAATGGACACGACGACACGAGTTCAAACCCTAGACGAGACTGATTGCATTTCACATAGCACTAATATCCTTGGGAAAGGTATGAATCCAATCATTCTCCCTCCAGCAATGGGTAAATAGTCAGGCAGACTAGGTTCTTCAGCCTTGGTGAGGCAACTAGTCTAGGAGAAGGAAAACTCTGAATTCAAACCTGTTAAACTCCGCTTAAAAATTGACCTTGTGTCATATCCTGCCCGAGCGGAGAGTTGGGTAAATATGATAATATTTTCCTTGCTATTGGTTCATTTCATAATATTTTCTTTTGAATGGCTTGGAAAGAACTATATCATGAATTTAAATAAGTTTATCTACTTTGTCTATGTTATTTTATGAAGCCAAAATATTTAGCGATGAAATAAAATCTGTTTTGCGTCTCACCTTTTATTAGTTTATTTACTGCTAAATAAAAAAAACTATGGTAAATATATTCTAAGTGGACTAAATAATTAATTTTTCCCAGATTTAGTACACTACCTAAACTTATCTACGAGTATGAACTCATCCAACTGAATTTAAAAAGTGAAATAATAATATTCTTTTCTTTGTTGTTAGCTAGACTAATATTCGCAGTAATTTTGCTTGCTCTGTACACTTGTGTATAAGTCTATCCTTGATCTTTAGAACTGATTTTTTAGGTCGTATGTAGTGCCTAGTCTTACATATTATAATTGAATTTCAGCCTTAGAAAATTACGAGTCAAGTCGATACTTTTTAACCTAAAAATTGATTAAAAAAACACGTAAGTATATAACGAACTAAAAAGGGTGGGATGTCAGAAGACAAGATCACTGTTATATTAGACCTTTGTTGGTTCTATTGGAACGCCACATACAAACCAGATTTTGAATTATATCAGATCATCAACACTTCTTTCTTGAGTGACTAATACTGTACAACTTTCAATAAGTGTCATCACCATTATATACACGATGTTGGCTTAGCCAAATAAATACTGTTTGAGGGGGTTTTAGCTTTCTTTTGTAGGAAGACATTGGCATTCATGATACTTGCGGGTGTATCATTTCAATTCTGTTGGTCAGGACAACCCAACAATTTTCTTCTTAGGGTAAATTTCTGGCAAGGCCCCTTGTATCCTTGCAATTGCTCAGGGGAAAGCAGTCAACCATGATTCTACTGCTCCATCCGGGTGCATGTGACAAAGGATGTGGCAATTATGGTCGAATTATGCTGTGAATGGTCCACTGATCAATAGTGGACATTGGAATGTGGGGGGTGATGGACACTAAATGAGGCCTGCGGTTGTGGTCATTTGATGAGGGTCGCCGGATGGAAAGAATGACAGCGATAGAGAATTCAATGCAGAAGATAATAGGCAAAATCTGATGGGAAGAAGAAGATAGGAACGAGCGGATGTGCAGACAGCAGGGGTTGAAAAGAAACCATGGGGATAATTGGAAATAATTAAGCACAGTTAACGCCTAAAATGAACGCATATCCAAGAGCCTGCGTACGGATAGGATGACCCTTGATTATAAGAAGGATCTGGCAAGATATAGGTAGAAATCATTATCATTATCAAGCAGAGCCGACAATACGGATTCCCTAAACTATTATCTCGCCATTCGTCTCTGTCAGTCATCATTCTTGGTATATCCTCGGCACGGCATCCGTACAGAGCTGTTGAATGTAAGTCTTCATTGGTTGGCTAACACTAGTGTGTCCATGTGTAGGAGTCCATCAGTGAACGTCGATCCTGAATTTGTCCTTACTTCACCAGCAGTGCCCAACTTGTCTTGCTCGTCTTGCTGTCGTGGTTTGGTAAGGTGCAGCTACCAGGATCTGTTTAAAACAATGTGCAGCATCCTTATGTAGTTCCCATCTAGCTTTTCTTCAAAGTTAGCGTCCATTTAGTGCAACCATATAGTAGTAGTTATATGGATACAGCTTTGAAGGATTAAAGAAATCAGTGTAATATATTCGACGTGCAAGCTGAGGAACTGACAAATGAAAATATGAAAGAAAGTCTTGAGAGACGGGAGAAGTAAATCAACAACAATTGTACGCCTATTCTCTGTGCGTAAAAGAGCAAAAGTTGCAATCGCATAGAAGCGTCGTCAGTATATCAGGTGCCCTGGATATTGCAGTAAAATGAATCTTGGGATGAGGCTCCTGTTCTGCCGATCTGGTTGTTTGTTGATTGGTTGGTTTAGTTTTATGGCATATCAACCTTCATAGGTTATTTGATGCTAAACCCTGTTTACACATATATATTAGATATAATTCATAAACATATTTTATAGATACACAAAGTTGAATAATCAAAGTTCTATTTCTGATAAATTGATTTAGCATAAGCCAACAAAATTAAATGTTTCCAAGTATTGCTATTCATCAGTAACAATTCAATTAAATATTAGACATTTGTTTACACAGTTAAATAATCAAACAGTTCTATTTTAAACAAATAAATTTAGCGTACGTCAACGAAATTTAATGTTTCCAAGTATGGCTTTGTATCACGAAAATTCAATTAAGCATAAGTCATTTGTTTACATACAGTTTAAATGTCAAACAATTTTACTTGACCCAGAGAGAGGAGTCTTTCCGGTACTACCACGCCGGGATGGAGTGGACCTGGGAGTGATAACAATAAAGGGGTACTTTGCATTTCCAAAAGCTCCTGCATTACTGGAGACTCGCCATCAGATTGTTTAATGTCATATCCTGGAAACCCGGTGGCAAAGTCTTAACCCTCTGCAGAGATGCAGTCAATGTATTCTACAACCCCAGCCGACTGGGCTGTGTAGATCGGAGGAAAACATGGAATGTCCTTTCTTGGCATTAGTTTCTTTTCTATACTGAGTCAGAATAGTTATAAGTGTTTGGGTCCAATTAATGATTCAAGTAGATTTGTTTGAACATTATTAAAAATATGTGCAAAAAATAAATAGAAATAAAAAAAACCCTCTTCGAAACAAATACAAAAAATGTAAATATGAACATACAGTGAATGTCCTTCCCAAACCCCACGGAATAAAATAATCATAGACGGGTTGACATGTCGTTAAACTCAATGGAACAATCAATCAATATATCAGGTTTTGTGCATACTCCACAGTAACTTTAAAATACGTTTTGCTATTACTGATCATTGCATTTCCCAGTCGGCTGGGGCTGTAGAATACACCGACTGCACCTTTGCAGGGGGTTAAGATCCCCGCCAATGAGAGTGCTGGATATGACATTAAAAAATCTGATGATGAGATTCCAGTGATACTGGAGCTTTGGGGAATGCGGAAAACCCTTTCATTGCCATTGCTCCCAGGTCCACTCTGACCCGGAGAGGTAGAATCTAATAGAACCCTATGTATGGGTTAAATAGAACTAACGCATTCTAATGCAGAGCTGAATTGTTTGAAATGGAACTGTTTTTGACATTGAAACTGTACTTACACTAAATTGAATTGTTTAATATAGAACTGTTTTGACAGTTAACTGTGTGTAAAAAAGGCTGTACTTATACAAAACTGAATTATCGGAATTAGAACCGTTTGAATATACTGAATAGCTTGAAATAGAAATGTTTTGACAAGCAAACTGTGTACTAATGCTAAACTGAATTGTTTGAAATAGAAACGACTCTTTGCATAAATATTGATTTGGCTTTAAATAACTTACAAGGGCTGATATGCCATAAAACTCAACCAACCAACCAACAACAAATATTGCGTAATAGTTGTCGACGTAGAAAATTTAATCGTTGACCTGAGTTCCAATTCTGGGCGAGACTGTTTGCATTTCCCATTGATCAAATGCCCTTAGGAAAGTCATTAATCCTTTTCTTTTTATCAACTATGGGTAACTAGCAAGGCAGACTGGGTTCTTTAGCTGAGACAAGGAGAAGGAAAACTCATTATCCAAAGCATCTGTACTCTAAGAAATTGACCTTGTATCACATCCTTCTCGTAGCAGAGGGGTTGGGTAAGTACATTTACAAACTTTATTCTGAGATCCTATTATCCTGGAGATCAAGAAGAAAATAATCTGTAAGTTTGCAGGTTCTATCCTGACTACAGGTAATTGACAAAGAATATTTCACAAAGGCTTAGCACTTGTACCCGGTTATGGTTAACAGATTTCGAACAATCTAACCCGGTGGATTCTATTAGGGGTTAATAATAACGTATAGGTTCCCCAATTCGACATGAAACACCTAAAGAAGGGCAAAGGACACATCGACCGAAACGTTTCTAATATCACAATAAAAGTAAAGTCAATAGTCCTAATAAACTAAATCATAAAAGTAATCAGGCTTCATCTCAGAAATTTCGGAAACAGTATTAGATTCATGAACTTTTTAAAAACAAAATTGAAGATGAATTTGTGAAAAATAATTCTAATTTCGGATAATTTACTCCTCTTCTGATTGCTAATAAACCGAAATAAATGCTCAAGAAATGCTAATAAATTCAAAAAAGTTATTCTCAAAAGATGGACTGGCTAGATCACACGAATTTTAGACAACGAATTTACGTTACAATTAGCAGCTTGCAAGGCGAAAGGCCAGAAACGAAAAAGAACACAACCTTTGTTTGGGATGGTGCCCGTGGTGTAGTTGTTATCGCCGTAGGAAATGAACACGGTGATACGAGTTCAAATCCTGGACGAGACTGATTGCATTTCACATAGCACTAATACCCTTGGAAAAGGTATGATACCAATTATTCTCCCTCCAGCTATGGGTAAATAGTAGGACAGACTAGGTTCTTCAGCCTTGGTTAGGCAACTAGAAGGAAAAACTCTGAATTCAAACCTGTTAAACTCCGCTTTAAATTTGACCTTGTGTCATATCCTGCCCGAGCGGAGGGGTTGGGTAAATAGTACCTTTGTTTGGGATGGAAGTTACTGATGATAAAGAAAGAATTCGCAGGATACCAAATGGAACTAATTTTCGTTTTGGAAAGAGTTGGGTCACAGTTTGGGAGTCGAGAGAAGTAAATCAACAATAACAATCTTAAATGTTCGTCCATTTTGTTTATTTCCCTTGACGTCCTTTGAAAATATGAAATATAGGCACATTTTAAAAGACAGATAATAAAACAGAAAGAGGAGAATTTCTCGATCGAATGAAATTGTGTTTTCTAATATCTATAACAGACGTTTTTAGTACTATTACGGTCGAAGTTCTATTGATTGGAATCTTTTTTTATGTCTTTCGTTCTGGGTGATCGAAGGAAGAAAATATGAGTTCTTCAAAATATATTCAAGAGAGCAGTTTGAGTTTAGAGGGTAGCTCTACACTAAAGAAGTAGTGGGCAGTTGGCCGTTGGTTTACTGAAAGAGGACCGTCAAACCCAGCTGGAATCCCTCGCCCACCCACTGCCAGCTATAATTGTAGTTAGCTGTTTAGACGCTTGAAAAGTTTGAGTCCAAGAATAGGTCGCGGAAAAGTCAGCTGAGATCTCCGCCAGGCCAAGCGGAGTCCATCATAGATTCTGTTTGGAAGGCATGTAAGGTCGGGTTAAACACAGAGTAAAGTAGTGATTTGACTTGCGCCCAAGTTTAGTGCGCCGTGTGTATCGTCATAGTTGGGGATCGGTTCGACTCAGGGAAAAAAGTTGATTGTTACTGTAATGGACTAACGTTGATAAAAATAAGACAGTTAACACGAATGATACAAAAATAAAGAAGTCTTATTTTTGGATAGATCCAAAAACAAAGAAATAAAATTGTTCTTGAGTTAAATCATTGTCGGCAGCAGAGAATTATTAACCTGCACGTCATGTTAATTGGCTATCGTCCAAGTTGACGGTCGTAGCTTAATAGGAGTCGTCCAGCGTTCGAACTAGAAGGATTGTATGAGATTTTGAGACACAGTTATATTCGTCTTGCCTGGGTGACAAGTGAACTGTTTTCAACTACCTTTGAAAATATTTTAATTCTATAGGATTTGGGAGGAGCACGCACACGCGTGTTAGCTCCACAAATTATTCACGAAGAAAGTGACTGCGTATTTTTTAGCACACCTGATTGGTCAAAAAAGTGGTAGAGTATTTTGATTTTTTGAGGCGTTTTTTTTTTCCGAAATTTTTGGATTTTCTGGAACACGTGCATGGGTGTTTTTCTTTTTCTTTAGGTTTACAGTTGCGCAAAAATTCTTTTCGAGAACTTTCTTTGACTTTAGGAACTCGTATCATTTCTTAAAGTCAAACTCGCCGCTCCGATGTTTGTTTCGAAGAAAATTTGTCATAACAGAAGACAAAGATATGATGATCTTCTCGGTTCGTTTTGTTTCTTTTTCTTTTAGGGATGTAACCTATGTTTTTTTTTTCTATTTCATTTAAAAAACGGTGGTTGATTTTTACATTTTTTTTATTTAATTTTTTTTTTCTTTTCTTTTTTTTTATTTAACCTCTCCACTGCGCAGAGGGGTCGTTAAGCCAGCGAGAATGAACTGGCTGTGGATTTGTATTACCCCCATGGTGCCTTTTGACTGTGCGAAAACTGGTTAGAAAATTAGTCTTTGAAACAAACCCACTAAGAATCGCGCTATGGTAGGAGCCCATTCGGTCAAAACACTATTCTAAAAATACCCAAAGATAAGCTAAGCATACGAAAGCCTGTACTTAGAAAAACACTTGTAGTTCATGACCCAGAAATTTTACGTTGGGTACACGTTTTACTATTCCTATAGAGGGTTTAATCTAGAGTAAATGTCGCGCCATTGTGAGGTAATGCAAGACTAAGTTTTGCTTTAGAATATCTACAACGCAAAGCTAAGTGGTAACATGTGCCCGTTTCTACCGTTAACTGTATGTCATTCTTTGGAAGTCGTGAGTTCAATCCTTGGGAGAGGGGGTACACTGGCTCGTGTGAAGAACAAGGTGACATAAAAAATGAAATCTGAGCATCTACTAGTTTAGTAATCCTTAACAAGGTCGCTTGCTGGAACAAAGAGGAACGAATGTAGCATACTCATTAATTAACAAAAGAAAGGGTTCCACTCCAAATTTTCTGAAAAAAGGGGTTAATGAGGTACTGATGAAAAAAGGGTTTAGCGATCGAAATGTTATAATTAATAAAATAAAGACTGAGAACAGAAATAAGCATTTCCTGTGGGATCACGCACTTGGCAACCATGCTGGGTTGTCGTTCCAGGGGTCTTCAATCTCACCCAAAAGATGTAAGAGTTAGATCGATTGACCGGTGACTGAAGCTCCTCTTCGAAAGAAGAATGCTGATGGAACTGCATAATCTTTGCACCCGCTTATCGAGAAGTTTGCTTTCCGAAAAGTGCTTCATATTCAACAGGCCTTGTGTCACATTGCAATCCATATTGGTGGAGAGGATAATTAACTAGAGCGGAAAGAAGCACTGTTTGATTAAAGAACGTTATCTCTCGGGATAATTATCGCCTCTCTCTCTCTCTCTCTCTCTCTCGCTCTCTTTCTGGCACTGTCGGCTGGGACTACAGAATACACCGACTACATCTCTCAAGAGAGAAAAGACACTCACAACGAGTCTCCTAGATATGGCATTAAACAATCTGATGGTGAGGCTCCGGTAATGCTGAAGCTTTGGGGAATACATAGTACACCTTTATTACTATCGTTCCCCGGTGCACTCTGGCAGGGAGTGGTAGCACCTGATGGGCGTCAATCTATGTGTCAAATAGAACTAAACTGTGTGCTTATGCTAAACTGAATTGCTTAAAATAGAACTGTTTAACATTTAAACTATGTTCTTGTGTTTAACTACATTGTTTGAAATAGAACTCTTTGCACTTAACTGTATGTAAAAACCCCAATAATTATGCTAAACTGAATTGTTTAAAAAAGAACTTTTATAAAAATGAATTTGGCATTAAATAACCTATAATGGTTGATATATCATAAAAGAAAATGAAACTAAACAAAACTCTCTCTCTCTCTCTCTCTCTCTCTGTGGGTTAGACCCTCTTACAATTCTTAATATGATTGCTATCTATTCAACATTGTCAGATTGAAGGTTGTCTTTGAGGGATCGCTTTTTTCCGATTTGTCATGCTTGTACTACTCATGGAAGTGCATACGGCTCAAACAATCTTTCTTTAACATTAGAATTGCACGCTTTTTCCTGATTTGAAACACAATTTTCCGTCAATCCCTTTAGGATCCTACGTTATCAATAATCAGAAAATAACTGGATACTCTTAAATGTGGCTCAACTCGTTATAAGATAGCGTACTGCAGTTTCTCTACAAGAGACCGAAGTTACAGTTCAGAGAATTTCTCAATCGTCCGCTGAGACGTCGCGCTGACACGTTGTTTAAAAATTTGGTTTCTTTACGGAAACAACGAGGCGTTTTGCATTTCACAAAGCACTAATACCCCAGGGAATGGAATGAATCCAACAGTTTTCCTTCCGGCTATAAGTAAATAATAGGGCAGACAGGACTTTTTAACCCTGGTGTGACAACCGGTCTAGGAGAAGGAAAACTCTGAAATCAATCCTGTTTTACTTCACTTAAAAAGTGACCATGTGTCACATCCTTCTTATGTGGAGGTGGTAATAAAAACATAGGTGTATATATATAGAGACAGAGAGAATAGAGAGAGAGAGAGAGAGAGAGAGAGAGAGACTGAAATAATTTTTTTGTTAGTGATTATATTTAACAAATACCACGGCAATGAAAAATAATATAATACTTTTATAAACAAAAAATTACTTGGGTGGATGAAAGAAAGGACTATCCCCCACGGGGTGCTACTGATACAGGTGTGCCAGGCAGTGTGAAGAAAACGATTTGTATGAATGACAGATATCTAGAAGAGAAAGACAGAGAGGGAAAGAAGAGAAAGAGAGATCTACGTGGTTATGCATATGTAAATATAAGAAAGAAAGAAAGAAAGAAAGAAGTGAAGAAAATGATAAAGAAAGAGACAATTTAAAATAATTCATAAAGTAAAGGAATTGAAATTCTAGAAAGAAAGAAATGAAAAATGAATGGAGAGAGAGAGAGAGAGAGAGAGAGAGAGAGAGATTTATATATATGCATATATATATTTACTAATCTAATATCTACCAGCATTCACGGTACCAGAAAAAAAACAAAAATAAAAACGCCTGGAACAAGATATAAGAGTATCTCGAATCACCGCCGGGGGAAAATAGAAAAAATATTATAGGTCAAAAAGAAAGAAAAGGCCAACCTCGTCCGACCCCTT